>JAMXBD010003742.1:0-104753 GCA_024138025.1 Combretum micranthum | reverse complement strand
CCGTAGCATACACATATGTCACAACTTGTATGGGATGGAGAGATACAAAACAAGCTAAAAATTTTTTAATTAATTTATTCATTCTGTCAATGTATTTATAATTTATTTAATTTTTGTAGGAGCATAGACTTGTGATATGCTGTTGAGATAGGGTATCATTAAAGAATCCATATGATCCTTGCATAGACCCTTATATAAGCAGACTGGATTTTCTGGTGTAGCCCGTCTGCCATTTATCATGCCAGATTATGCTTTGATTACTGCACTAGTAGAGAGATGGAGACTAAAGACACGCACCTTCCATATGCCAGATGGAGAGGTCGGGCTGACTTTATAGGACATTGTTGTCCAGTTTGGATTACCCATAGAGGGCGAGCAGTGATAGGGACTACTGCATACACATGGCCTAATCTGTGTGAGTACTTACTAGGAGTTAGACCATATGGTAGGATGTTCAGTGGTCAAAGGTTGAGGATGATGTGGTTGAAGGAGAGATTATAAAAAGGACTACCAGAACAAGCCGATGAGATTGCCATCTAGCAACATGCAAGGGCACACATTCTCTTATTGGTGGGTGGATCCTATTTCTTGATACGACATCCAGCCTCATATATTTGATGTTCCTGCTATTGTTAGAAGATTTCCAAGCAATTATGACATACAACTGAGGATCGGCTTGCCTAGCTTTTTTATACAGATATCTATGTAAAGCTGCTCGAGCAAGTGCCTATCAGATACAAGGTGCTTGCATATTTTTGTAGATATGGACATGGGGTATATTCCCTTGTATAGCCTCTTGTAAGACCCTCACGTGTGTACCGGATCAAGAGCGTCCTCTTACATTTAGATGGGCTGACGTCTTTGATGTTACACATACTTCTACACATGTACTACATCGGTACTGCAAGAAGCTTGATCTCCAGACCCCCTCACAAGTATATCATACTTCTAAAATTTAATTTTTCAAAAGTTATGTATAATATATTTTTCATATACTAAAATGATTTTATATCTTTATATAGATATGTTGGATGCCTTACACTATAGAAAGGATATAGTCTTTGCTAGATATTAGTATAGAGGGGAGTGTTATCTGGCTAGCTAGAGTCCCCTTGATTTACTTCCATGTTATAGAGATACGCCTACCAAACAGGGTTATGAGATAGTTTGGTGGGATTGAAAGCATCCCACAAGATTTTGAGACTGATCCAGGCAATATACATGGTATGGATCTTAAGGGCAAATCTGTGGAGGATTGGGGGATAAACATGCCAGGTTTATCACCTAGTAGGATGATAAACTACAGAGACTCGTATAACTATAGCATGATGATACACTGCCATCCATGGACGACTGGTATCATAGGATCATTCGGAGATATATCAGCCGCTCAGGAGCATTATTAGCTGGACTTGTAAGTTTCATATCTAAAATAAATGTTCAAATATTAATATTTCATTATAACTTATTGTTATTGCATATAAATGTATAAGTAGACACATTTTCTAGGATTTGTGGATCCACAGATATAGAGGAGATGCATGCTCTAGTAGATCTGTAGATCGGTAGATTACAGGGATAGAGGAGTTAGATTATTATACCCAGATCAGCAAGAGCAAAATCAAGATGCTGTACAGGGACAAGGGAGAGGAAAAGGAGAGGAATAGGGAGAGGGAGAGGGAGGGGGAGAGGACGACGACAGGGATGGGGACGGGCACAAGATCATGTTTAGTTGATAGACAAGGGTGTGGATATACCTACCACATATTAATCCGGTTCTGATTCCATATCCACACCCACTTGTAGATGATGCTCCAGTTGTTCCCATACATCTACCTATAGAGCCTGGTGCAGATCCTTCTCCTCATCCTCCTATTCATTCTGATCTTATTTAGCCTCTACTTATAGATGCATCAACTGTTACGGAGGATCCATCTCATAGTATGACTTTAGCTGATACAGAGAGTCCATCGTTTGATTTGATGATCTCTCATACACGTACTGAGAGAATATCGGAGTCAAACACTCCTCCGACTCCTATGAAACCAAATCGTCCAGTATCATTAGACATAGAAGAAGGAGTATCACGGGTATAACAAAACTAATGTTAATTCATTATAGTTAAATATACAATGTAATAATTTCTAACACAACTATAATCTATTTTGTAGATGGATCCTCATCCTATGAGCATGGATGAAGAAGGACCAAGCAATATATCTGCACAAATAGAACCAAAGGAAAGACAATTTAAGAGAATTTTTATTAGGAAAAGAAAGAAAACATAGACAATTATATAGGATTCATTTGTAAATAAATAACTTGCAAATATATTTTCTTTGTTTTGTAATTCATGATACCTTGATAGTGTTTCTTTATCATTATTTAGTTGGTTTACTTATGTTGAATTAAATGATGATGAAATACTATTGAAAATGAAATAACCATGAAATTTCCAACTTATATTTTATATGTATGTTATTGAATCTATACATGCTTTTGATATGTATTGAATATGATTTGTGTTCATGATGAACTATGCGTTTTATTATTGTGTTAAAATATTCAAATACTCTAGAATTTATTAAATATTTAGTTCATAAAATTTAAATTGCATTAACATGTAAGAATTATATTTAGAATGTATTAAAATAAGTAAATAGATCCATGTACATAAAGCCTCATCATAGCATAATTCTTTTTACCTTAAAGGGAGCTTAAACACAAGATTAATTAACCAAAGAAAAGTTTATTAATTAGCAAATGATAAGTCATTAAGTCCCCTTAACTTCTTATGCCTCAAAAGTCAAAACTTAAGATAATATCAACTCAAATAGTGCAAAATTCGTGCACAATTTTCAGACCTCCTAAACATGCCTCCAAAAGCTTCAAAACACAATTTTCTTCTTCTCCAAAGCTCTCCCATGGATCTATATAGATAAGCCTTTCATCTTCTACACTTTCCACCATCAAAAGCATGCTAGAGGATCACAAAACCAAGTTCTAAAGTTCTTTTGGTAAGTATGTGTTTCATGTCTTTAAAATATGCAAGTTCATTGTTTCTTAGCAATAGGTTTTAAGCTTAAACTTGTGCTTGAGGACTTATATGCTTTATTGGTTGTATGAGAAGTGTTTTGTTGTTATAGGAGTTAGTTGTATATGTAGTATAAGAGATTAGAAGTGTTGAGAAATGCAAATGGTTGATGACTAAATGTTGGGTGTAGTGATATGGGGTTTGAAGTATGATTTGTGTATGATGATTTGTGGTGGAGAGTTTGATGTTTTGAGTTGGAGTTTATGTTGTTTGAATAATGTAATGAACATATAACAAGCTTTGGGAAGTTTAGACTAAGTTTGAGAATTTTTGAAAGTGAACAAAGTTGTAATAAAACAGGAGAAATCAAAAACATTTTCGTATAGGTAAATTTTGATCATACGCCGGCATCTGGGGCTTCTACGCCGCCGGCTTATAGGCGGTGTTGGAAGCGAACAGAGTTAAATTTGTTAAAGCCGTTCAAACGCCGCCGGCTTTCTGTGGAAAAGTCAGCCGACGTTCATTTTTTCACATTGTACGACAGCTACTGGGAATCTAAAGCCGCCGGTGTAGAGTGAGAAGCTGCCAGCGTACATGGATATGCTGCCAGTTTCTACCACTCTGTAAACTTTCGGAAATTTGAATTTTGCATTCTACACCGGCTCAAAACCGCCGGCGTAGAATGAAGGCAGCCGGTGTACCCTTGAACGTTGCCAGCGTTGGCATTGTTGATTTTCAGAGTGTTGAACACCGGTTCAAAGCTGCCGGCTTTGAATGCCGGCGTATCCCTTGCGCTTTTGAATTTTAAAAAATTTCTTCAAAATTTTCCGAAGTTTGATATATGATCAATAAAGTATTTGTTAAGTATTCTATGATATAATAGGATGTTTAAATGCTTTATTATGACTTTGTATTAATTTATTTGAATTTCTTTGATTAATTGTATTTTCAACTAGTTTTCAACTAGTTAATTAGTGCTTAAGCTAAGTGTGAAATTTAATATTGTTTTAAACAGTGATAGATTCTCGCTCAACTAACCCCCTTAATTCCCCAGCTATCTTAGGTACGCAGTGACTTGCTTGTATGTTTGTTAGGATAGGCATACTTAAATTTGATATAAATTCTAAATGACTTAAATATTGCTTGAATTGCTTGTGTTTTCACCGTTGAATCCTGTCCGAGGAGCGGTAACTTATCATGATGCAATGATATGTTAGTGTAGGCGCTTAGACCAATAGTCATGATGCAATGACTAGGCTCGGCGGATAATCGATAGGAAATATAGTAACTGAGCAACATTTACTTATTCTTGAAAAGAAATAGTATAATTTAATTCAATGTTTATGGGAGCATGTGAATTAATTTATATTATGGATTGAGTTAAGTGAAGTTAGGCAACGACTATATAACCTATATGAGATTATTCTTTTCAATATAACGTTATCTAGGAGATATAGATATTCGGGCTATCTATATCAACCCCCTGAGCGTCGTGAGCGTTACTCAGGATCCCCAGAATCCATGGCTTGTCCCGGAGTTTGAATACTCCAATGATGATTTGATCAATGAATACTAAAGAATGATAAATGAAACATTAGTGTTGCATTGCATTGCATTAGTCTAGGTATGATTGTCACTACACTTTTGAGTGTTGTTGCTGTGTACTGGGCCTTTGGCTCACTATTGCTATTTTTCAGGTGATGATGACTATTATGATGATATGGGCTATGGGTCGGATTGGGAGAAGTTTATGGACAAGTGGGGTGAGTAGGAACCGAGTGCAAGATAGCAAGGAAGAAAGTTTTTGAACAAGTTGTTTGGTTCAATTATGTATTTTGTATTTTGAATAGAGGCTTGTTAGTTAAGCCTTGTTTGTATATAAAGACTTAAAGTCTATTTTTCTTGTTTTGTAAAAACTTATGTAAGTTTTGTTGTGTCATGTGCTTGATACAAAATTGTAAATTATTTCTTTAAAAGTTCTATATGAATAGATTACTCAAGTGAGTAATCCTTTTGTAAAAAGTCTTTATGTCAAGTTATAGTGGGTTAAACAAACAATTCACATAAATTGTTAGATTTAGGACAACCTTACATATAATATGAAAATATTATATATGGTTGGGGACTTGACTTGCTAAATCTTAAGGATTGGTGGTTCGGGTCTTTACAGAAAATTTGACTGATAGTCAAACAGAATAGTGGAGTTGATTATTGAAACAAGATGTGATTGATCAAATGTTGATTGTCAACTAGATGAATTGGGGATTAGGATGATGAAAAAATAGATGTCTGTTGTATAAAAATATCATATGATAGGTGAATTTATATGTACATATAAAAATTGGGCAAAATGAAGGTAAAGGGTATAATGTTGTGTAGGGAAGCACCTGTATCGCATGTACCATAGGTGACACAAGTGGGGTACATGTATCGCCGTTTGGCAATGCGATACACTATATTTAACCTTGGATCGCATGACCTATCGGCGATACACTTATGAGTACTATATCTCACATACCTTATGCGATACAACAACACTAATCTGGTTATTATCATCCTCTAATCTTGTTTTACGTAATTTTTTTAAAAAGCATACTAAACACGCAATTTCCTCCATTAAATATATCTAAATCTTTGGAATATTTATTTTAGTGAGAAAAACTAGTGTGGTTTAAGAGAAAACTCACGTGAAATGATGATTTTGTCATGTAGGTCTTACTTTATATCATAGATATTTTGAATTAAATATAGTTTTATTATCATTTTATTTGATAAGATTTTTTTTTTAGAATCTAATTGTATGATATCTTATTCTTGAAATAAGGAAACTTTAGGTTTTCATATTATTTCTTTATTAGAGCTATTATTTAATATAAATATAGGATTGAATGGGATGAGACTTATATCTATGTTCTTTTTATAAATATATTATATAGTTAAGGTTTTGATTAAGATATTAAAATACTGAATAGAAATTACTTTATGAAAAATTAGTATGATCTTAATTTAGTGTGTGATGCTATTAGGGAGATATATAAATATTTCAAATTTATTATTCTTTTTTTTTCATAACTGAAGTAAAACTTTTATTTTATTTGTCCTCACTTTCTTAATATATGTGATATAGTTATATTTAAATTATGAATTATAATTAATTTTGCAAAATTTTCCATTATTTTTTGTATTATTTTACATTCTTACATGATTTATCTTATTTCCTTAATTTTTCACTTTTGCCATTACTAGCGGGTGATTCACCCATGCTATGTGTGTAAAAAAATCAAAGTAAAAAACAAAAGTTGAAGTTTTGATATGAATGTATAGATCATTTTTTTTTTTTGGTATAGATAGAAAGAGAGAAAGGAATAGGGTGACTTGTGTTGTGTTATAGTAAAGACGGGGTAAGCTTTCAAAAGTTCAATTTTAATACCTCCGTTAACAATATTAATTCCATTACTGCGTGGACATACGGACCAATCATGTTGTGACGCATGAGTAAGTCTATTACTCCATTATGGATTTTGCTTCTTTAATTTGAGTTTGCTCGAATTTTATGTTATATATAAGTCTATTTTTTAATTTTTTTTTTCATGTGGGACTAAATACAAAAAAAAAAAAACATTGACTTATAAGAGCAAATCAGCCATTGTCTGGAGTGAGGATGATAAAAAGAATCCCATCAAAGTCTTTCTTTTTAAGGAACCTAGACAGGAGATCATCAGAGGGCGTTTCTTTACATGCGTTAATGGCATCATCCTTATTTGTTTAATACTCTGTTTTAAGAAAAAAATAAACAAAGCAAGATTTGACAATCAATACTGTAAACCCCCAAACTTTTGGAATCAGTTTAACCTAAAACCCTAAACTGGAAGTCAACCGAAGCTCTAAAGGTCAACAAAACCCTAGTTAAGCGTAATAGCTCAAAATCCGGCAATCCCGAATAAGCAACTCGGTGAGAATAAGTAGGAGTTTAGAATATCGAATAGTGCGTAATTATCTAAGGTAGCATAAAAAGATCAAATTAGTAAAATCGTAACTCGTTTCGAACTCGATCGGACACGGTTCTTGAAAAAAGTGTCCCGGACTCCGGAATAATAAAAATATTCCGAATACACCATTAGACTCGTAAAAACATAAGGTTTTCAAAAATATCAATTTTATAATTTTTCGGTAAGTAAAAATAACGGATATCGCATTTATACGCGTATTATCTTACTACCGGTACTTATTAGTCATATCTACTTTACATTACACTATTCATTACTATTCTACACTATTCTTTTATCTCTACTTTTTCTACACCTACTTTACACACATACCATAACCTATCTTTACTTTTTACTTTTCCCATAACTTTATTTCACATCTACCTTACTTATTACTTCATTTAATCACCAATACAAAAAAATAAAATCACTCCCTCTCTCATCTCTCTATGCCGGTGTCCCCTCCCCATATGCCCTCTCAATTTGTTTTATTTTTCTTTTATTTTAATCATACAAAAATCACTTCACATTTTCCTATAAATACCCCTCCTCTTTCACTTCTTTCACACATTTATTACCCACAAATTCTATAGAAAAACTCTCTCAAATTCTTCTCTCAAAACTCTCTCAAATATCCTCCCAAAACTCTTCAAAATAATTCCAAAACAACTTCTATCTACAACAAAAACCCATAACCACATAACACTACCAAAGTCTTCTTTAGGTAACCATCTCCTATTATTTTTTCTTCTCATGTCATGTAACTTTACATGACCATAGTATGAGTTTCCAAAAGACTAAATGTTATGGAAGCTACATTATGTTTATGTATTGTTCTTGTTCATAAAATCTATTTATGTTTATGTTATATTTTGTTCATATTATTGTTACTATATCTAAGTATTATTATCTATATATATATACATATTCTGTAGAGCATATAAGCTCACTTACAATTTATTTATTTTATGCAATAATTTATTTATTTATTCCATTGCAATTTATTTATTCATTCATTGTTATTTTAAGACTAGTCTCTAGTCTTAGACTTGTCCTCATCAAGTCAAAACAATTTTTCTTTTTTTTCATTTTATTTTATTTTGGGACTAGTCTACTTCTTAGTCCCGGGAGCTTGAAAAAGCTAAGACTCCCAATACTTGACTTTATTATTTATATTACTTTGCTTGCTATTATTTTCTCATAAATCATGTTCATTTAAATTGTTGTCTAGAGTTTCAAGTTCTAAAAATAATTGACAAAAAGAAGATTTTGACACTTAGAAATAAGTTTATATAAAGTATAAGATCTATGGTTAACAAAAATAAAAGTATCTCTTTTTAAGTTACAAAAAGAACCCACTAAGATTTTAGAAACTACTTTTACTATAAAAAGCTTTTTAAAACACATTGTTATCCAACTTTGTTTTTATAAAGAAAATAAATTTTTATGCAAGGATAATTTCCATGAAAAACATAATATGAGAAGAAGGATAGGAAATTTTCAAATAGAAGATTTTTGCAAATAAATAGACAAAGAAATTTGTATAAGAAAAATAAATAGGAAAAATAGTATTAATATGGAAAACTTAGACAGAAGAAAATTTATTTTCAAAAAGTTACTTGGAAATATATATATATATATATATATAAGTCAACATAAAACATCTTTGGAAAACAAAAGAAACAAAATGTTCATTTCAAAAGATTTACAATAAAGAATTCTTGTAAACTATATTTTTTTAAAACTCCAAAACCAACATGATTTTACTTGAGCAACATGATTGGACAACAAACACTTGATCATGAATAAAATATGAGCTAAGTAACCATAAAAAGAGAATTTTTCAACTATATAGATAACTAAGTATTTATCAAACAAATTTTGATTGATTGAACCAAAGATGTTTTTGAGTGGGAAAATCCGTGGAGAATTTTGTCACCACTGTTTCAGAGCCTAGATGACCTTGTTTGTTAAAAATAATTTTAGAAATGGGTAGATCTTTTCGAGTAGGTAGAAATCAGTATATTATATGCGCAATTCCGAGATAAAATGACAAAGTTATGACCATTTTAAGTTGTGACTTTCCTTTATACGAACTTTAACGTTCTTTTGACATTGTTTTGTCAAAATTCAAGAAAATCATCAAGAAATACTCATTGTGGGTATTTTCTTTGGCTAGGTGACTCCGAGGAAAGATACCTATATCCCAAAGATTATTTCGATTAAGTGGATGTGTGAGCGACTCATCCGTATAAGAAGAATAGTCTACATGGCATCGTGAGTTTATTTCCTTTAAATGCTATACTTGTTGTGCTTGTAATTTAGTTGCATTAGAGCTAGGAAAAGACAAATGGATATGTATGTAAAATGATTCTTTGAAAGAATCTTAAGAATATCGAGGCCAGAATTGATTTATAGTTTGTTTTAGTATAATACATACTTTGTATGAAATTCTTTGATAGCCTTAAATTTGATAATAATAATATTATGATATCACAAATAAACTGGATTCATGCATACGACGAAGTGAGCCACATTGCATTTGGGTTATTTTCCTTGGGTGAGAAGGATAGTAAGTTCATGTCAAAAGCAACACTTGGCGGAGTGTCCGAAAGCGATTGCTTGGCGACGTTATGGAAAGAAATGCTTGCGGAAGATCCGAAAGTAAGCCTCGATTCAAGTAGACTTCACATGCTTGGCGACATTGGATCGAAAGCATAAATCTTTTAACTAAAACTACTTGTTTCGAGGTTATGTATCACCAAATCCCGAATGGAGGGCGTAAATCCATTCAATGTATAGTTCCCGGAAAACTATATGTCTTGTTTGCCCATGTGTATATTGCATCTCATTTGCTTGATTAAATAACTTGTTTAAAATTTGTTACAAGAAGTAATTTATGAAAATAATTCCACTAAGCCTGTTAGCTTATACCCTCATAGATATCTTTTGCAGTTTCCCTATTTATGATTAAGGCCATGAGGACCTGCAGTCAAGTAATTTCTTTATGGATTAGGAAAAATCCCAGATGAAATTTAGTGTTGAATAAGATGTAAAATATTCTTGTAATAGATTAGTGGAAAAAGGAAATGTCCCTAAGTTTATAAAATCATTGTTATAAGTAAATGAATATTATGAATCCTCTTTTCTTAATATATTATTATATCTTTTTAAGCTTCATAATTCCATGTATGGTCCTCTAAAGTGGTGAGAGCACGCCTTACACTTAATATAAAAGCTTTTGGGAATGGCTAAGGTTGTCATACTTAAGCTTTAATATTGAGTGTGGCGGATCGTCAAGTTTAAGGTACCCTTTGGGGCGTGACAAATACTCTGATCCATCATACTATTAACTTTACATAACATTTTATCAAAAAATTAAATATTGACAAGAGGCCATGAATCCAAACTAAAAGATCATATCTCTTTAATTAGAAATGGATATCAACAACCTTAACATTAAAAAAAAAAGATCTAATAAAAGATTGAAGAATCGAAGGATAGAAGGATAAACTAAAAGAAAAATAAAACAAAATAATCCAATCGAACTGTGTGGAGAATGCGATGATGGCCATGAGACAAGCGTGCAATTCTTGTGACAAGCAAATAGACTTGCAAAAGAGATGGAGATAGAATTGGAAATAATGAACCAGCAAGCTTTAGAGTAAACAAGTAGCACTTTTTTTTTGATTTTATGCAAGTGAAAAAAAAAGATGAAAGTATTGGTGTTGTTTGCTTCTCGTATGCTACCTGCTTGCTCCATCAAGTATATGGATGTCGTAAAACATGTAGTTTCAGGTGGAAAATAATGTTCCTTTGCTTCTCGTATTGGTCTGATATGGTTAGCTATATTATAAAATGGAGTTAGCTAGAGAGAGAAAGAATGTATATCGGAGTTGACAAATGTGTTGAATGATCTGTACGATGTCCTATTATTTAGTGATGACAATTGTGTTGAATGGGAGGTGGATTATAAAGTCCCACATGGAGGTAGCTTTGGGAAATTAACTTCTATATACCATAAATTTTAAGCAAGACATACTTGAGGATGAAAAGTCTATCAAGAATACGTGGGCTTCATGGCTAAGGTGGGCTTGTTGTAAATTTATAAGCCCAGCTTTCTTTTAGTAATTAAAGTATAACAATTATAATGATCATAGTCTAATAATAATTTAAAATATACAAATCAGAATATGCCACATCATATGATAAAATAATAATAATGTGTCATGTCCGATGATATGTGTCACGACGTGAAATTGAATATTTGAAAGTTTAGGTACCTAATTGAATTTTCAGGTAAAGTTTAGATACCAAATTTGACATTAACCCTTAATAGATGATCAAATTGGTATTAAAGTTGTCCTTTCATTTCATTATGTCTATCTGTGTGTGTATATGTATATATTAGATATATACACTAAAAGCAAAAGCAGCATAATCAACTTCTTTTGATTAAAAAATTACCCTTATATACTAAGTTCTCATCTAAATGAATTTTGGATTTAAATTTTAACAATCAATTAAAGAAGATATGGGTGTATGGAAAAACATTTAGGTCACTATTTCTAAACTTTAGTTTATTATACATGGTAGTTTTTTTTTTCAATAATTGTCACGCCCCAAAGGATACCCTAAACATAACAGTCCGATGCATGCTTAATGAGACTTAAGAATCATTACCACAGTCATTTAGAAGTCTTGTGTTAGTATGCAAGGCATTCTCTTACGACAATAGAATACATAAACAATTGGAGATAGTTCAATTTGATAGGATAAGTTAAAAATATAAACCACGTATATCTCAGGATTAATTACAAAGCATTAAAGGGTATTCCCTGCTACACATAAGTTTAGCTATGATCCTTTTGGTAACAATTGATCTTTTTAGGTTCACTACTAAAAACTATACAAACCAATTGTGAACTTCTAAGGATATAACTCCTAGTCTCTCATTACCTTATTTGGCTAGGTTCGGGGATGTAGCCATAAGTACAAGAACTGCATTAGAAAGAAACTGTAAGGGTGTAAGCTAGCTTAGTGAGTTCTACTTCCCAAAATTAAATGCTCAACAAGTAGTATATATGTATATATATATATATATATATATATCAGGCAAGTTATATTAACAACCGTATGAAATGTATAAGCACACGAGCATACAATATATAAGACCGTCCGGAAATCTTATGTTAAATGGATTTACGCCCTCCATTTGGGATTAGGTGTTTTAGGCCCATACAACCATAGATTTCAATTTTTCTCATTTATATTGTGGTTGATACAGGTGCCCACCCACACACATTTTTAATTTCGATCCTTATGCCAACATTACAATTTTCGATCATTACACCAACATTCGAGTTTACAGGCCCATTGTTGCCCAGCTATTATGCCTTCTTCCGATAAAGGTATAATAACCCATGCAATGTAACTCACATATGGTATGCATGGCCAATTTGATTATAAGATCATGGCATATAAATTTAACAATTTATGGGTGATCATAGATATTGCAGACAATTCATTTCTATATTAAATCATTCAAATATTTACAACAAGCTCATTTCGATATTCTTATCATCAATTCACCCAAGAAGAACTTATATACACACATTCAATTTATTATCTTGCCCTAATTCTAGTGCCATTAACATTATAAGCACATTCACAAGCATAAAATTTAGAGATAGTGAACTCACTCGGCCATGGTCTCCGGTCTCTAATGGTAGTGATCCAGAAACACGAAATTTTCCCTCAATTTCAAAATTACCTAAACGAAAGAAATACCCCTATGAGTATTTCATACCATAACTAATTCCAAACTTTTCAAATAAAACTCTTTGAATTCGAAATTTCCGTAGTGATTGGAAATTCCAACTTAAAACAGCCATAACTTGGTCATTTTAACTCGGAATTTCGCAAGTAAGCTATCGATTTCTATCTACTTCGAAAGATATATCTATTTATGATGTTATTACTAAATTTTGAAAATGTTTAGGTCTCAGAATGTTCGGATCAGATCTGGTCAGTAGCTAAAATTTGAAATTCCAAAATTGTTCTATGAAATTTGCATTATTTCTAACAAGTAGATTATATGTACATGCAATATCTACAAGTTATGATCATGAATGTCATGATATGAGCTATCTACATGTAATTCCTTAATTATTTTTTATTAAAGAGAATTTTACCAAAAACTTTCACTTTGCAATAATATCATGAACACTTGTTTGGAAAAACTAGCTTTACTCATTTGAAAATCATGCATATTTTTACTATGATGAAGCCTTGATAACCTATATATCTAATACCTTCATTATCTTAATAAACTTCTCATTTAAAGGTTGAAAAATAGATGCTTTAAAGTGAATTTTGTCTAGTGATGAATTTTGCACAATTTTTGGAAAGGGAAATATTGTTTGATCTTAATTGGAAAACTTTTCCTTTGTTTTAGGTTTCTACTTTGATAAAACAGATTTACTTTCATAAAAATCAAGTCTTTATTATATCTATTCCCTAAGACTTTTATTTTTCCATTAAAATACCCATTTTGACATTTGGAATTAGGTATTTAAATAAGGATCATTTTTAGATCCGAATTTTGGAAAATTGTTTTTGAGATTGTTTCTTGTGAAAAAAATCATTTATTGTTTCTAAAATTAAGTCCTAATCAAACCTGCTCCTAAAGGCTTTCATTTTTTTTTTAATAAAACTCTTGTTTTAGGGTTGGAAAATAGGTGTTTTCTTGGCATTTCACCCTAGTTACGAATTTCTACATTTTTGTTGGTGTTGAAACATAGATCTAACTTAACTTTTATAATTACTTTCTTGTTTTGAAGATTTCTATTAGTAAAACCATGATCAACTCATAAAAATCACTACTTAATTATATCTATTACATAAGTCATTCATTTTACATGTAAAACTTTCATTTTGAAGTTGGAAAATATGTTTTCTAAATGGGTCTTTCTCAAGATCTGAATTTTAAAATTTACTTTTTGAAAGAAACAAAATAGATCTTGAGTTTTGATCAATACTTTCCTTAAGAATATCATGTAGCAAGTCTTTCATGCATGAAAACAATTAACTATGTCATTTTAACTACTCTAAACAATAGATCTACTATACTACTCATGTTATGAGTGTAATGCAACAATGACAATATGTAGATGTGAGTAAAAATGAAAATACATGCGCAAAATTTCTATATGAACAACATATAACAATAATATAGCAAAACACTTAGTATATTAACTTTAATAGTAAGATCTGCCCATTGTGATGGCAAGGATATCATGTTCTAGTGTTTCCACATCCCTAGCATAAAGCTCATGGAGATTTTTGGTAGAACCACACATGTATGACATTGCCATTACATGTTTTATAGTAGTAGGGTCAAGATCTATTACTATTTAGTGTTTTGGAGAAGGAAACTTGAAGTAAAAAAAAAAAAAAAATTTGTGTGTTTGTGTGTAGGAGGGGGCTCACGGCAAGAGGGAGGAGAGGGAGAGAAAAAGAAACTTCCAAAGGTTGGTTTTGTAAGAAATGAGGAAAAGTGAAAAAGTGAAAGGTCAAAAAGAATTTATATAGAAAAGGAATTTAGGGTTTGTATGAATAATTTAATTGAAGAAAAATCAAACAAAAGAGAGTAAGTGGGGGGAGAGGAAGGGTGCGTCGGTTCTAAGAGGAGGGAGAGAGTGTGTGTTTTGATTTTGTTTTATGTATTAAAATTCAAACTTAATAAGTAGTTTGAGTATGAAATATATTGGAAAAGTAAATTTGTAAGGAAGTGATGTACAATTGTAACAATAGATTGTAAGGATGTAAGAATGGGTATGGGTATGGGTGACTGTACTTGATGAATAGTGTAAAAGAAAGCAAAAAGTTGATTAAACAATTAAATTACCGATAGTAATGAAAATATGATAAAAATGTTATAACTGTAACTTTTATGACCCGAAAAATTATATAGCTGAAATATTCAGAAATATTATGAAATTACGAATCTAATGGTACTAATATCATATATTTAATATCCCGAGCCCCGGGACACGCTTTTCAAGATTCGTATCCAATCGGGCTTGAAATTGGTCTAAAATTCACTAATCGAATATTGTTAGGCATTCTAATATTAATACAAGCCAATCTACACTTTCTACTCATATTTCGACTTCTTCGTTTATGGACACGGGCTTATCGGATCTAAACTACTAGGGTTTTCTAAGATTTTATTGACTTAGGGTTTCTGGTTGACTTTCCGATTTAAGTCTTACTTCGGAGTTAACTTGTTTTTATCATTCCGAGGTTTCTTTCTTGATTTTTCCGGACATAGGGTTTCCAGGTCCGATTAGTCCAGGGGTATTCTTTTAGGGTTTCGGTTCCCGGTTTTAAGTTTTCTGAAATCAAGTTCAGGTTTGCTAAGAAAGCGAGGGTTTATAGTAATAAAAACATAGTATGGATAATCAAGGATGGATAACATCTGTTATAGTCTGTACAAGATTTGTGCTCATACCAACACTAGGGTCAGTCCCCACTAACATCACAAAATTTGTGCCCATCTCAACATAACGATCTACAGTCATCGTTGATGACTCACCTACAGCATCCAAACTATTTACATTATTAACGCAACTAAGAGAAGGGACCAACCCAAAAGATTCTTGACAAAATAAGGTGAAAAAGAAAGTAAAGAAGATGAAGGTTTACAAACAAAGATCTCATCAGCTTCGTTGATCCAGATTATAGTAGTAATAGCAAGGGCAGATTTATTCAAAGCTGGGCTCATCCACCTCACTTCCACCTACGGTATTCGCTTACATAAGTCCTATAAGATAAAATAAGGTTAGGCAAAAACTGACGTTGACTTTGTTGTTTATATGTCCATTGCACCACATGGATGGAGTTTAAGTAAATGACACAATTTGTGAATTTCATTTGCAAAATTAATTGCAAACTCCAAAAGATACTCCATAATTCAACTTCTAATGGTGAGCTTGTATAAACACACTTTTGAAAGCCACCACAAAAATCACCATTATGATTTATAATTACCCTACTAAGCCGGCAAATTTTACGTTGTCTTTAAACACCACATCACAAAATAAAATGACTTGGTCTTCAGTAGGGTGTGGTTATGAAGTTAAGGGGTATAGTGCAAAGTGGTTTGGCATTTTGTGCCTATAAAATGCCCAAAACTCTGCAGCCAAGCTTTTATAGGTTATAAGGAAGAAAAGATGGTTGTTGGAGTTTTGAAAGATGCAATTATTACATTCTTTCCAAATGCCCCATTGATAGAATAAAAAGAGGCATTGTTAAGGACATGTTGTGCGATTTTTTCTATTTTCCTTAAGCATGCATTTTCTCTAATCCATTCCTTATTCGATTAATTGAGGAAGAAAGGAATTGATGTGAAGAATTTACTTATCACCAAATATCCTCAGACCATTGACATTGCATGAACAAATGTTCAGGTATCTCTGTGGCACAGCAACATAAATAGTAGGTAGTATTGATCACCATGCCTCTTCTTGCCAAATTTTCTTTTGTTGGTAGAACTTTGTGAATACACTTCCAAATGAAAAGTTGTATTTTAAGATAACAAGGAAGTTTCCATATCCATTCTCATCTTGAGCTAGAAGGAGAATTCTCATATTTTGTCTTTGAAGGATTTTATATGCTAAATTAATGGAAAAATCCCTTGTAATATTTCTCTTTTAGACAGTGATATCTACCATTTCACTCATTAGGTCCAGGATGATGCTACCTAGAGATGATATAATATGTTCATCAAGTGGGTATGAGACAATAGTTTCATCCCACTCATTAATACCAAGCCATGCCTCTGATAGGGAAATATTTTGCGCATGATAATGAAGCAGACCTTTCACTTTGCTTCTTAGAGGACCGTGTCCAGTCTAGTCACCAAACCATAAAGAAAATATTCTTCCCATTACACATACGTTTAATGCAATGATAGTTCAATTCATACTCTGACTTTAATATCTCTACTTACCTTTGACCCATCCATGGAATTTGGTTTATCTTGCACTATCTGCTTCTTCCTCCTTTTTGTTAATTTGGCCCACAATGGCTTTTGGTGTTTTAATTTCCATGCCAAGACAAGCAAACAAGCCTTACTTCATCTCTTAAAGTTCTAAATACTTGCACCACCAAAGAATTTAGGCTGGGTGACTTTTGTCCAGTTTATTCCATGAAAAACTTTCCTTCCTGATGGATCCCAAAAGAAATCACATTCATAGCACCAATTTTTTTCAGAACACTTGAGGATAAGGAAGTTGCTTGCATGTAATAATTTAAAGTTCCTTCTACAACTAATTTGATTAAAATTTGTCTACTTTGAGGTTTGCAATTTAGCTTTTCAGCTAGTGACTTTTCCTCTAATTTTTTCAATCAAATCATTGAACCCTTCTTTCTTGAAGTTGCCATTCTTCCCTATATAGAAACCAAGATATTTTCCCAGCTCCTCACTTTGTTTGAAATTTGTTAAGTCAATAATCAATGCTCGAGTTTGTTCCTAGACATTATTGGAAAAAATTATCCTTGATTTCACCTCATTAATTTTTTGTCTCGAGACTTCGAAAAATTATTAGATCATTGTCATCATAGCAAAGCAATAGTATTCTCCATTGTAGCCTCACCAAATAGGATGAGATCATCCGTAAAAAACAAGTGTGAAAATTTCATTGGCGCCTATGAATATGGATTGGTTTCCATAGACCCATTTAGACCAAATTCTCAATTCGTCTGCTTAACATCTCAAGAATTAAAATGAAAATATAGGAGATAAAGGATCTCCTTGTCTAATACCCCTAGAGGAGGGAAAAAAAGAAGTGCTTTGTCCATTAATGATTGTTGCATATTCAATTGATGAAATACAAAATTGATCAACTCAATCCACCAACCAGGAAAATTCAAGCGACGAAGAGTATATTTTATGAAATTCCATTCTACTCTACCATATGCTTTCTTTAAATCCAGTTTCCATAACATCCATCTAGATTTCAGATTTTTATTATAGAATCGATTCATTATTTCTTGGTTGGACTAATCACATCATCCAAGAAAGGTCTTAGTCGCCTAACCAATAACTTTGTGACTACTTTGTATAAGGTGTTGCATAAGCTAATTGGTTTGAAATCCTTGTGTCACTCCCCGAAGGCTATCCTAAACGTGGCAGTCTGCCGTACACAATATTAAAGCTTAGGAATGACCACCTCAGTCATACGAATGTTTTCATATTATGTACAAGACGTCTAACACATAGAGAAGACACATTGGAGAGATACATTTTATATTGATACACTTGAGTAACAATGTAAAGGAAATACAATTCACTATACTGCAGATACAAATCACTATACTTCATAATACAAATCATTAAACTTCAATTATATTCATCCAAAGACTTCCCTACATAAACTATTACAAGGCAAATCATAAAACCTAGCTGATAACTTCAAACATTTTTATTCTTTGCCGAAATCCCGAAGTCATTCTCGGCTCCAACCATTTCGGTCCCCACTTTCATTCTTGAGATAACCTGTTCATTTAAACAACTATTGGGGTATAAGCTACACTAGCTTAGCGAGAATTCCCTTAATTCCGTACCATAACAAACAAGTTATAATCAACCATATGCTATGCATGAACAAACACATGAGCAAACAGTTATGTATGGGTATCCGAAACCCACACACAGAACGGATTTGTGCCCTCCGTATCTTGGATTAAGAATGGTATTGAAGTCTACACAACCGCTGCTAGTCCCCAAGCCCTCGGCTCATAGCACTCGACTCAGCTAGGCTCATTCATGAAATGCATCCACATGCGCCTTAATACCCATGAATGAGCTCTGACACCGGTTTCGTTATCCAAACGAGTCATCAACAAACCATACCGATCGATCTACGTAGGAGTAGCATGCTACCAAATGCAATATGTCCGATGCGATGCATGACCAATTTAATTTTTTACTTAGGTCAAAATATTCAACATTCTTTAGAGTGACCAATCAATATCACACACATAACAGAAATAATATGAACAGTGCAGTTATCCAATCGAATCGTGATTTCGATATGCTTTAGTATTCCTCGGTACATTCATCACAATTTCTTCATATATCCCATCCCCATTTATCGATTTTTATCTTGTTCCTATAATCTAATGCAAACTAGCTACAAGCACAAACAAGGTAACAAAATAAGGAGAAAAACTCACTCAGCCATTGGATCACCGGTCTTTTAGTAAAAGTAATCCGGTGGTAGGGAATCGTAGATTTCGGGATTCACCTAGAAAGGAAGAAATACTTTAATAAGTATGTTAACTCAAACTAATCCAAAACGATTTTATACGAATTATCAAATTCGTAATTTTGTTCCTAAGCGAGATTTCCAACTTAAAACGGCCACAACTTGGTCATTTTAACGCGGAATCTTGTAAATTATATATCAATTTCTATCTACTTCGAAAGATCTATCTAATTATAATATTATATTTAAGTTTTGAAAACTTTGAAGCTTTGAAAAGGTTTGATCAGATTAGGACAGTAACAATTTCAATTTCCAAAAAAAAAAATAGTTTTGTAAATGTTTGTAATGTTCCTACTATATAGATTAGCTATACATGCAATATGAATGTTTTCCTAACATGAATGACATGAGATGAGCTTAGTGTATGCATGATCTTGATGATTTTTGCTAAAAGGAAATTTTATAACTCTTTATATTGCAAGACTTCAAGAATAACTACTTTTAAGAATACTAGTTTCTTAACTTTGATCATTTCCATTTGTTTTGGATTTATTACTTAAGAAAATATAATTATTTTTATTAAAACTGAGTCTTCATTATATCTATTACTTATGACCTTCATTTCTACATAAAATTTTCCATTTTGCACTTTGTAAACATGTTTTCAAGTAGGATTGATTCCAAATTCCGAATTTTGTAACAATTGTTTTTGTGGTGATTCCTTTAAGTAAAAATCATTGGTACTTAGAAAATTAAAGCTCAAACCATGCCTAGCCACTAAAGACTTCATTTCTTTGATAAAACTTTTAATTTGAGTTTGGAAAATATGAGTTTTCATGCCATTATTCCATTGTTACGAATTTCCTAAAATGACAACAACTCAAATTTTTCTATCATTTCTACTCATTGTTCTATATTTTTCTTAGCAAATACCATCTTAATTTATCAAAATCATTACTTGATGATACCTATGACCTAAACTCCTCATTTTTCATATAAAGCACAAGTTTTGGAGTTGATAAATGAGTTTTTAAGGACATGGTTTTGAAATCATCCGAATTTACAAATTTTGGATAAAACTCTATTTTTCATGCTTTATCTCTATAATGCATCATGCATATATGTACTACCTACAAGCTATTGTCATGAAGATTATGAGATGATCTTCCTATATGTATATATATAGTACCAAGAATTCTTTTTAAAAACTTTTACTTTGCAAAACTTTGAATTATACTAGACTTAAGAAAATAGTTTTTCTTCTTGCAAAATCATACTTTATTTTATCAAAACTCACCTAATGATCTATATAACCATCACCTTCATTATTTCAATAAAAAACCTTCATTTTGGGGTTAGAAAATAGGTGTTTACATTGGTGGTTTACCTAAGTACGAATTTTACAAATTTTAAAATGAAAACATTATTTAACTATTCTTGGAATCATTTGTTATTCTAGATTTATATTTTGATAAATCTCTCTTATACTTGTCAAAACTTGGTCTTTATTACATATATTCTATTAGACTTCCATTTTCTATCAAAATTATCATTTTGGCATTTGGAAATAGGTGTTTGAATTTTGGCTATTTTCAAATCCGAATTTTGAGAAATTCATTTGAGCTTGTTTTCTTTGTAAAACTCATTTAGTCTTTCGAAAACCATTTCCTAATCAAACCCACCCCTTAAGGCTTCCATTTCTTTAATAAAAGTCTTGTTTTGAAGTTGAAAAATGGGTTTTCAAAATTGGTCTTTATTGAGATTCGAATTTACAAAATTTATTTTTGGACATATCTTTTGATAAAATCTATCTAAACTTATGAAAATCCATTCCTTATATATTCTATCCTAAGAGCCTTCCATAACTTGAATAAAAACTTCATTTTTGAGTTGGAAAACATGTTTTAAAAATATGCCTTGGCCAAAATCCGAAAATGAGATTTTTATTTTGAAAATCACCTTTAATTCTTGTAAAAAGAAGTCTTGATAATATACATACATTAAGACTTCATTATCTTAAGTAAAAACTTCATTTTGACACTTGGAAAGTGATTTTTAAATAGGGGTCCTGCCAAAATACGAATTTCACAATTTTTTTAAGTTCAAAACCAAGATTACACTTAATATGAACATAAATCTAAAAGAAACCATGGTAGTAAACTATAATATCATAGATCTAAACTTTACTCATCAAAATCACTCATTTATGTTATCTATACCCTAAGCCATTCATTTTAAATGAAAAATACACATTTTGAAGTTGAAAAATAACTTTTCTAAATATGGTTCCATTTTTATCCGAATTTTCAAAAATGATTTTGTTGAAAATAAAATAGATCTTAAGTTTTCTAAAACATTCTACTATCATCATGATACTACAAGTTATCCATGAACATAAAACAAAGTCTAATGCATGTAAACTCAAAACACTAGATCTAGTTTACTACACTAGTTTTAAATACATGAATCACTGAGATAGACATGTGGATGATGGATCTATGTATAAATCATTAGAAATAACAAAAATAACACTCAAATAACAAGATCTATATCATAAACGAAAATCAAAGCTACAAAAAGTTAGATCTATAAAATACAACTACTTTAAACAAGAAAATAATAGTGATACAAGAGATTAACTATAGAGAAAAGGAGTGTTTCTTTTTTGGCATCATCATCCTAAGCTTTTAAGCTTATGCAAGGTCATTTGATGCATGAAACTCTCATTACACTTTACTATATCACTTATGGAAGCTTTAAGAAGGAAGTTTACTTAAAAATCTTCAAGAAATATGCATGGAGGCTCATGGAAGAAATGGGGGCAGCTTGTTCCTTGTAAGAACAAGAGCAAGAAGAAGAAGAAGAAAAGAGAGGAAAAAGAGAGAGAAAAAGTTAAGGAATGAAAAAGGAAAGAAGGAGTAAATGAAAGAGAGAGAGAAAATGAGTGTATTAAATGTGTTTTAATTAATTGAAGAAAAAAAAATAAAAACAAGGAGTAGAAAATATGAGAGGGGGGGGGCGCTGAGGTGAATTGAGTGATGAGAGAGAGAGTGAATTTGTTTGAATTTGACTTGAAAATAAATTGTGTAATTAATGTGTAATGTAACTTTTTGAAGAAGGATTAAAATATATTTATTTTTAGTCAAAATAGGAGTAAATTAAAGGACAATGACAGCCATAAAGAAGGAAAAATCTACCATGAAGTAATATAATGAAATGAAAAGGAAGTGATATGTGTAAGATGTACTTAAAGGTATGGGTTGTAAAAGTACTTTCTTAATAAAATAAAATAAAATTAGAAAATTTATTCCAAATATTTATAGCAAATTTTTCATAATTAAAATTAAATATTATTTGAATTATTTTAGTATTTAACAAATATGTTACCGGTATGATCAAAATACGCGAATATAGGCTATAAATGATATTTTTATAACTCGAAAAATTCTAAAAAATTATTTTATGAAAATATAAGTATTTTTCAATATTTTTCAATTATTAAATTAATTTATTTTATTTTTAGTATTGGGTCTTAAATAGAATCTGATCCTGTAAAAGCCCGAACTAACTATATTTTAGAAAAAACAAAAGTTTTTATAATATATAAAATATTTATCTAAAAATATAAGGCTTTATAAGAATAATAAAATTGTGTAATGAAATAAAAGTGAATAGTGCAAAAGACTAATTAATTACCGGTAATGATAAATACGATAAAAAAGTTATAACTGTAACTTTTATAACCCGAAAAATTATATAACTGATATATTTGGAAATTTTATAAAATTACGAGTCCAATGGTACTAATGGTATATTTTTGATATCTCGAGCCCGGGGACACGCTTCTCGAAGTCTGTATTCGAACGGGTTCGAAATAAGTTAAAAATTTACCATCTGATCTTTTTAAGTAAGCTTATATTACTACGAGCTATTCTACATATTTAGACTACACCTCAACCTATAGAGCTAAGGGCGCTAAATTACCAGACTTAAGCCATTGTATTCCACTTAGGGTTTCCGGGTGATTTTTCCAGTTTAGATCTTTGCCAATTTAGAAACTGATATTTTATGTTTATACAACATATTTGTTTTAAGAAATTTATCTTAAATTTTATTTTTGTAAGTATTTAATATCTTTTAATATTTTCGAGATTCTTGAATTGAGTTTTATTTCCAAAGGTTAATTCATTATTTACTTTTTAATAATTTGTTTTTGGATTTTATATTACCCGATTTTAAAGGCCGGAGTTAAATATGAAATTTGTCATACGTAGTAGTTTTGGAATTGAAGTATGTTGAGTTCTTATTTTGTCTTTAAGAATTCTTATTTTTCTCAAGATTCGAAAATCTTTGGATTCGCTCGTGTTTTTGGACTAGTTGAAGTTCGGTTTTAATTTGGAGTGATTTTTAAGATTTATTTTTGAAGTTTATTTTGAAATTATTTATTAAAATTTTTCGGGGCTTACACCTTGAGTTTATATGCATTTGCTAGCTTTGGAATAAGGACAAGAAGAGTTTGATTGAGAGCAGGAGGCATCTGTTTCTTATAAAAAAATTTATGTATGCTGCTTAAAACGATCCTCCTATTGTGGACCAAAACTTCTCATAAAAGTAAGCATGGAACCCACCTGGGGATTTGTGAGCTCTTATGCTAAAAACAGCTTGTCTAATCTCTTCATCAGAGATTTCCTTTGCTAAACCATGATAGACTTCATCAGTTAGGCCACTAGTCCTTGTGTCATCCCAATTCATCAACGTAGTACACAAGACTTTCTCTGATTTAAACAGCTCAGAGAAGTACGTAGTAGTTAGGCTTTGGATTTCATTATGATATTTCGCATATCATCTTCCAAAACAAGAATTCTGTGTTTTGCTCTGCGAGCCAAGATAGATATAAGGAAAAACTTTGTATTTTGATCGCCATTACATGTCCAGTTCATTCTTGCTTTTAAAGCCTAAAAACTTTCTTCATTTCTCAAGACACTGTTTAACACATTTTGTACGAAATAAATGCGATTCAGTAGCTCTTGTGTCGGATTTAAGGACCATTGAGCCTCAAGATAATTTAAGGACTGCTGAATTTCCTTTTTCCGAACATGAATAAAACCAAAGACCGATCTATTCCACTTCTTTAGTTTGGAAGTGAAGAAGCTCAAATCATGCTTATTTTCAAATGTTAGAATTTGGATTGTACACTATGTGCATACATATTTATAAATACATATGGACATGTAGACGTACATGTATTGTTGCTAATAATTATATACATATTACTATTATAAAGTTTAAGGACCTAATAAAGTGATATAATTTTATGTAATGGTCCATATCATCTAAAATATAAAGTGTGGTGTTAATATATGTGTAGAATTCCTGAAGTGTAAATTATCAATTAATGATGGGCACATTGGTAATTTCACACATAAAGATTTATTATAAATAGGGTGTGGTCCCTAATTGATGTATCAATTCTTTCTTTCTAAATTCCATCTGTCAAAAGAAAAACCTAAGGAGATACAATCAATTAGAAGATCATCTTCCTAATTCTTCAATTAATCATGAATTCTGGTACGTTTCCATCTTTTCTTGTTATCAAATAATTTCTAGACAGGATTCGGTTCTTGGGTTAATTAATTAATTAATATTAATTCTATCAAGTGGTATCAGAGCCTAATCTTGTTCTCGAATTGTTTGAATTCTGTTTTGATGATTACTTATCGTACATAATTTTTATTTGATCAAATGAATTGATTATGACATGATCTGAGGAAGAATTTTTAATTTCAGTATCTTGGTAAATTTTGGTTTTGTGGTTCATTCATATAATTTGATTGTTGTGTACTCATGTTATACTTGTATATTGACAAAAGCACATCGAATCAAAAGGCATGCATGAATTTTGTTGTCCACCATGCATGCATGATATTTCTGATATTTATCACTTTCATTGTTTTCTTCTACGATCATCATGCGGATTCTATTAAATGTATTTATATTGTTGATTTGTTTTATTGATGAAAAAGAAAGGGAAAACATTGCATGCACTATATTATTGCACTGATGATGGTGGTGATGACCGAATAATATGTTATTCTGCATGTCGGATATCATCATACAGTTTACAGTAAAAAGAATGAAAATAAATTGTGGCCCAAATATGAAATGATGTTTCATAAAGAGTTGTAACTCTTCCTAATAGGTGTCTTGATGGGAGACATTGTTTCATGAAGAGGTTACATTCATTCATTTATTTTATTCATTTTGAATAATATTTTAGTTGAAATAAATACAAAATTTTGGTTTATATATGCATTAGGATATGTATATATTTTTCTGCTTATAATTAGTGATTAATTATATAATTTAAATTAATTATACTTAGTTTTTCACTTCAATTAATTGAAATGATATAGTCACCAAAGTGACCTCTGTTGTGGACATTTTTTGTTTGTGAATCACTAAGATGGTAGTATGTGTTTTTATTCATGCGAATAATATGTCGGCCCAAAGGAAGACTATTATTTGGCAGAAATTTATACATGCATGTGGTAATGAGTGAGATGATTATAAGGTGTCCATTGTGAGCATTTAGTTAGCCCAAAGGAAGGCTAAATGTTTGATAGGATTTTATCATTTCTACTTGATTACTACACCAAGAAAGCCTACTATGAGTCAAATTCTCTATCCAAAGATTAGATTTGATGTCACATTGGTTATCTTGAGATGGGTTATTTTTTTTTTTTGGCATAATTAATCACTATTTTGGTTATGGATGTATGTGTGAGCTAATTATTTGTTTTATATATATTGTTCTTTGTACAGCTGATACTGTTAATGCTACTTCTGTTACTACCACAATCAATAGTATTCCGATGCTTAATGGTAGTAATTTTAAAACTTGGAAAAATAAGGTGACTATGGTCTTGGGATGCATGGATTTAGACCTTGCATTGAGAGAGCAACCTCCTGCACCTCTTACAGATCAAAGCTCTTCCGAGGATAGGAAGAGTTTTGAGAGGTGGGACCGCTCTAATCGCATGAGTCTTATGATAATGAAAAATGCTATCCCAGAGACATTTCTGGACACTATGTCTGAGGAAACTAATGCCAAAAGCTTCCTTAATACCCTTGAAGAGCGCTTTGCCAAAAGTGATAAGGCAGAGACAAGTGCATCTTTAAGAAAACTTGTCTCTATGAGGTATAAGAGTAATGGGAACATAAGGGAGTACATCTTAGAAATGTCTCATCTTGCTGGAAAATTGAAATCACTAAAGATAGAGCTTTCGGAAGATTTGCTCGTTCATTTAGTGTTGATTTCACTTCCTCCACAATTTGGACAGTTTGAGGTGAGCTATAATTGTCAAAAGGACAAATGGACATTTAATGAACTCATCTCTCACTTAGTGGAAGAGGAAGATAGGATGAAACAACATAAGATTGAGAGTGCTCATTTGGCATCAACCTCTTCAGGCCATGGTAAAAAGAGGAAAGGTAAGGAGATTGTGGTGTCACAAGCACAAAAGAAGCATAAGGACATGTCCAAGGGACGTACAGAAAAGAAATGCTTCTTTTGTAAGGACACTTCTCATATGAAGAAAGACTGCACTAAGTATCACACTTGGCGTGTGAAGAAAGGTATGTCTTTCGCTCTTGTTTGTACTGAAGTTAATATGGTTTCAGTTCCAAGGTATACTTGGTGGTTGGATTCTGGTGCAACAACTCACATAAGTATATCTATGCAGGGTTGCCTGAACTGCCGAAAACCCAATAATGATGAGAAATTCATATACATGGGGGCTGGAAATCCGGTGGAAGTTCAAGGCATAGGACTTTTAAGTTGTTGTTATCTACTGGTTTTTATTTAGAATTAAACAACACATTTATTATACCGTCTTTTAGACGGAATTTAGTTTCAGTTTCTGTATTGGACAAAGAAGGATTTATTTGTTCATTTGGACATAGAAAATGTAATGTTTATTTTAATTCTATGCTTATTGGAACTAGTACTTTATCTGATTATGACAATCTTTATTTACTTGATACAATATCTTCCTATGGTGAGTCCCACAATGTTGAAACCAAAGGCACTAAACGCAAATTTTCAAATGAAAATTCTTTCTCTTTATGGCACAAACGTTTGGGTCATATCTCTAAACAGAGAATTGATAGGCTTGTGTCGGAAGGGATTATTGAAAAGTTTGATCATTTGGATTATGATACTTGTGTTGAGTGCATTAAGGGTAAAATTACAAACAAGAGAAAAGTAGGAGCCGAGAGAGTTAAAGATGTCTTAGAACTGATACATACGGATATTTGTGGGCCATTTCCTACAGCTTCATGGAATGGTCAACAATACTTTATCACGTTCATTGACGATTATTCTCGATATGGCTACCTATATTTAATTCATGAGAAGTCACAAGCATTGGACGTTTTCAAGTCATTCAAGGCCGAAGTTGAAAATCAACTTGGTAAGACTATTAAGTCCATTAGATCTGATCGTGGTGGTGAATACTACGGTAGATATGATGGATCAGGTGAGCAACGTCCAGGTCCTTTTGCTCGTTTTTAGAAGAGTGTGGGATTGTCCCTCAATACACTATGCCAGGTTCTCCAAACATGAATGGTGTAGCAGAGAGACGTAATAGAACCCTTAAGGATATGGTAAGAAGTATGATTTCTCGTACAACTTTACCTCACTCTCTATGGGGGGATGCATTAAAGACCGCACTATTCCTTAATAGAGTTCCTACAAAAGCTATAAATAAAACCCCTTATGAGTTATGGACTGGTAAGAAACCAGTCTTAAAGCACTTACGAGTTTGGGGATGTCCAGCTGAGGCAAGGCCTTATAAGCCAAATGAAAAGAAACTGGATGCAAGAATTATCAGTAGTTATTTTGTGGGATATACAGAAAGATCACGAGGGTATAAATTCTACAATCCCAAAACAAGAACATTTTTTGAGACGGGAATTGCCCGATTCTTTGAGGATGTTGAGTTTGGAGGGGAAGATAAGGATAATAACTTTGTTTTTGAAGAGGATTCAATAAATTTTCCTCTCTATACAGGTACTGTTGATAATGATCAGGTTGTCATACCTAACGTTATTCAACAAAACATCAAGATCCATTACAAGATAATGATGTTGAACTTCCTACTCATCAAGATCAACAGGCATTACCTGTAGATCATCCAGTAGTTCCTCAACAGATTATTTATGAGGAGCATCAAGATCAAACTCAACAACCTCAAATTCAAAATGAGTTAGAGCCTTTAAGAAGATCTACTAGAGTAAAGAGAAGTACATTTTCAGATGATTATGTATATTTCATAGAGAATGAAGAACATGTTGACTTAATGGGAGATGATCCAATCACTTTTTCATGAAGCAATTGAAAGTTCTAATTCTCATAAGTGGATAAATGCCATGATGAAGAAATGCAATCCATGAAAGACAATGACGTTTGGGATCTTGTTTTATTGCCAGAAGATGTGAAACCAATTGTTGTAAATGGGTATTTAAGACCAAAAGGGATTCACAAGGCAATATAGAAAGATATAAGGCTCGTCTTGTCTCTAAAGGATTCACTCAAAAGGAAGGCATTGACTATAAAGAGACTTTCCTCCGGTTTCAGCGAAAGACTCTTTTAGGACTATTATAGCTCTTGTGGCGCATTTTGATCTTGAGTTACATCAGATGGATGTCAAAACTGCTTTTCTCAATGGAGACATTGAGGAAACTATTTGTATGAAACAACCAGAAGGGTTGGCTTCCGAGGAAACTAGCAAATTGGTTTGTAAACTTAAGAAATCCATTTATGGGCTCAAGTAAGCTTCTTGTCAATGGTATTTGAAATTTCATCAAGTTGTTCTCTCATTTGGTTTTGAAGTGAACACTGTTGAAGATTGTGTATACCATAAATTCAGTGGGAGTAGATTCATATTTTTGGTCTTCTATGTGGATAATATTTTGCTTGCTAGTAGCGATGTAGAATTACTTCGGGAAACCAAGAAATTTTTATCAAATAAATTTGAAATGAAAGATCTTGGTGAAGCATCCTTCGTATTAGGGATCCAAATCCATCGTGATCGTTCACGGGGAGTTTTAGGATTATCACAGAAGGGTTATATTGAAAAGGTATTACAACGCTTTGGCATGCAAAATTGTAAACCTCATGACACCCCTGTGTCTAAAGGAGATAAGTTCAGTTTGAAACAGTGTCCAAGAAATGATTTGGAATCCAAGTTTATGCAGAATATTCCTTACGCTTCAACAGTAGGGAGTTTGATGTATGCACAGGTCTGTACACGACCTGATCTTGCATACATTGTTGGAATGCTTGGCAGATATCAAAGTAATCCAGGAAGAGAACATTGGATTGCAACCAAAAGAGTCTTTAGATATTTACAAAATACTAAGGATTATATGCTCACATATAGAAGGTCGGATAAACTTGAGATCGAAGGGTTTTCTGATTCCGACTTTGCTGGATGTCAAGATAGTCGAAAATCAACATCTGGTTATGTATTTCTATTAGCTGGAGGTGCAATTTCTTGGAAGAGTGCTAAGCAGACACTTGTTGCATCGTCCACTATGGAAGCTGAATTTGTTGCTTGTTATGAGGCATCCAATCATGCTATATGGCTGCGTAACTTCATTACAAAACTGCAAGTAGTCGATGGCATTGAAAGGCCACTCAAGCTGTATTGTGACAATCGAGCAACAGTCTTGTATTCAAATAACAACAGGAGCTCTTCTAGATCTAAACATATAGATATTAAGTTCCTTGTTGTGAAAGAAAGTTCAGAGTGGTTTTATTAGCATTGAGCTAATAGAACAAACTCCATGCTAGCGGATCCATTCACTAAGGCATTGACACCTTCGGCCTTTCATGAGCATGTTGCTCACATGGGTGTCGTTACATTTGATACAGTTTAATTTAGTGGGAGTTTTGTGTCATATGTTATGTATTTGATATTATGATATTATTTGGTTTCATAATAAAATATCAATTTGATTTACTCTGAATTTTGATCTCATTTGGTTAAGGTTGGACCAGTTGGAAATAGGCATGTGTATATATCACATTACATGTAATTTCCATGCTACACATCCATACTTAATCTATGTCATTTAGTCAAGTTGATGTACGAGATTATTGTGGGTTTAGTTGCGAAATGACAACGACTGCTTCTTTAGTCCTTACGTTAATAAGTCTAATGGACAAGATTGTTTCAGATGATTTATCTTTATTTTTTGTGCACATTTAGTAATGGTAATTTGTATATGATCAAAGGTTTCTATAATATGAGCACATGGTTGTGCAATCCAAGTGGGAGATTTGTTAGAATTTGGATTGTACACTATGTGCATACATATTTATAAATACATATGGACATGTAGACGTACATATATTGTGGCTAATAATTATACATATACTATTATAAAGTTTAAGGACCTAATAAAGTGATATAATTTTATGTAATGGTCCATATCATCTAAAATATAAAGTGTGATGTTAATATATGTGTAGAATTCCTGAAGTGTAAATTATCAATTAGATCGGCATTGGTAATTTCACACATAAAGATTTATTATAAATAGAGTGGGTCCCTAATTGATGTATCAATTCTTTTCTTTCTAAATTCCCATCTGTCAAAAGAAAAACCTAAAGAGATACAATCAATTAGAAGATCATCTTCCTAATTCTTCAATTAATCATGAATTTGGTACGTTTCCGCATCTTTTCTTGTTATCAAATAATTTCTAGACAAAATTCGGTTCTTGGGTTAATTAATTAATTAATATTAATTCTATCATCAAAATCTTTTGGCCAGTTTTCTTTCAGAAAGGAAGGAAGCTTGGGAAGAAGCCCACATCGGTTGAAAACGGAAGGGTTTTCTGCTAGGAGTCAGGACAGAATTCCTTGGCCACGTATTTAACAGAATCGGACAATGATCCGATTGACTATGAGGAAGATGGAATAGTTTTTATTCAGGAACGTAGGTAACCAAGTTGAATTAACCCAGGCCCTATCCAACCTAGTTTTTATTAATTCCGACAAATTCTTCCTCATATTCGACCAAGTAAACGGATTACCGACAAAACCTAAGTCTAAGAGACCACAGTTGTTCTTGTTCATACAATTTTGGCATAGAGTGGCTCTATATTGGTTAATCACCTCACTATCCCACTTCTGTTGGGAAGTAAGAATATCATTTAAATCACCAATAAGCATCCACAGTCCATTTATTATCTCTGATGCTTTTTCTAAGTTAGACCACAGCAACTTACCTTCACTAAATGTCGGACTAGCATAAATAGCAGAAGCAGAAAAGGAAATACGAGATTGAGGTACTTGAACATGTAGATGACTTTCTTGTCTGGAGGAGTAGAGAACAGTGATGTCCGTGGTATCAGTGTTCCAAAGAGCTAGGATTCCACCACTCAATCCCACAGCATCCACACAAGCCATCTGCGAAAAGCCCAGCCTTGTGCGAACCTGATCAACCACAAAGGAAGACATTTTAGTTTCTAGTAAGATCAGCAAATTCGGTTGGTATGCTTGCATCAATTCTTCTATGGCAACATGGCGTTGATGAATAGCAACACGACAAGTTTAAAAAAACGACTTTACAAAAATGTAATATGAGCAAAGCCAACTATTGATTCCATCTCTAGCTTGATATTAATTTTTAAGATCCATTCAATTGCAATCAAGATTAGGGATGCAAGCGGAACGGATCGTTATAAGGTATCCGACCGTCCAACCTGCTAAAAACTCTATAGGGTTTTGGGATTTAAAAAAATCCGATAAGTTATAGGATCGGGTTTTGGGTTTATTATGTAATCCGTTGAGAAAACCCAACCCAGTATAAATTCAAAATATTAAAAAATTAAAAATATTAAGTTATTAAAGCAATGATCCCATTTATATTATATGTATGTGAAAGTAAGTAGAAATGAAGTTTTTGCATCATTTTATATGATATTATTGTCTAAAATTCATTCTTTCAATATAAGTATTTGTATAATTAATAACTTAAAACAAAATTCTTTCTTTTGTTTTTTTTTTAAAGAAAAAAATTAAAAATCTTGCAGTCTGGTCGGGTCGGGTCGAGTTATGGGTTCCTTAAATCCTAGCGAGTCGGGTTTTGGGATTGACAAAAAAAAAAAAAAAATCCGATAGGGTTTTTCTCGGTTCTGGGACACCCATTAAGGACTCGGGTAGGGTTCGGGTTTCAAAAAACCCGTCCCAAACCTGTCTCGGTTGCATCCCTAATCAAGATCCTGACTTACCAAAATGACTAATTTATTCAAGATTAAGCTTTAACCCTGTTTTTTTAATATAAGACAAAAAAGATTTGAATTTAGGAAATTAGTGTTAATACGACTAAAGTATATGATTGTAAAGCTTCAACCTACTTTATATTAAATAGTATGTTAGATTCAATTAAATTTGACTGAAAAGGATATAATTGTTTTCTTAAAATATATACTCAAGCTTAAGATGAATTTTATTAAGTCCAAGTAAAAGTTTATTATAGGATTCGGGATATAGGATGGGTACCATATAAAATCCACTCCATACTTTACCTTGTAGTATGTATCAAGTCAAAACCTACCAATTATATGGAGGAATCATTCTAAAATTTGCACATTATAGAACATGTTATATATAGGATACTGTGTGGAACCTGTGGAAATTTTTATTACAATTTTAATATTATAAATTCTTTTAAGTAAGTTGTCTATGTTAAACCAATATTCACACCCCTAAAGCTCAAGAATGGGGGTGAAAATAAGTTCTTGACCAAACTTGATTTCTTTTTCAATTTCAATGTGCAAAAGATGCAATTCAACACATTAAACAAAATAATAAATAAAAACAATATAAAACATGATAACTAAATAGATAAGGGATAGAAAAAAACAAGCTTAAAGTTTGGTGTGCCATCTCCATGATGGTACAAATGCCTTCGACAATTACTTCACACTTAGCTTTATTAATCTCTCATTGAGCTGTATCATAACACCACACAACCATATTCTCACAATTCACACAAGAGTTATGCCTTTACAATCATTACTCTTTCACACTATGAATAACTCATACACTTAATAAATCATTCAAAAATCACGTGAACAGTGCCTTAAAAAAAATACCAACGATATGCTCAATGACACTACTCATTCTCTCTCACAAGAATAAGCAAAATAATGTATAAGAGAGAAATATAATTAGGATAGTAAGATAAGTTGTTTAATTGCAAGTTAATGTGCTCAATGAACTTTCTAAAATCCTCTGCAACCATTATTGATATAGCCTTCATGAAATTTGGTTGTTCCTAGTTCCTAATTTTCTCCGAAATTTGCCTTTGCATTAAATGCTCCATTAACAAATGAAAGCTTACTGTTCCAATAGTATAAGCTATTGGCTAGATGGCATCTAGAAAACTCATGCCATCCTTTTTTTGTCCACCATACCTTTGTACCTTTCCTACACAAAAACTGTCTAATAGACGCTAAACCGTAACATTCAGACCCTACACACTCTACACATGGTCAAAAGGATACTAATCGTGTGAATCTACCCTACTATTAGGATGTTAATCCTTAACATATGGATGCTAGCTGTCACGCCCCGAAGGGTACCCTAAATGTGGCAGTCCGCCGTACACAATATTAAAGTCTAAGAATGACCGCCTCAGTCATGCAAAGGCTTCCATACTATGTACAAGGCGTCTAACACATGGAGAAGACTCATCGAAGTGATACATTTTATGTTGATATAACTTGAGTAACAATGTAAAGGAGTTTCAATTTACTATACTCCAAATACAAAACGTTATACTTCAATTACAATTTGTCAAAAGGTTTCACTACACAAACTATTACAAGGCAAATCATAAAACCTATCTAATAACTTCAAGCATTCTTAATTCTTGCCGGAATCCCGAAGTCATTCTCGGCTCCAACCATTACGGTCCCCTCTTAACATTCTTGAGATAACTTGTTTAATCAAACATCTATTGGGGTATAAGCTACACTAGCTTAGTGAGTAAGAACTTCCAAGATTACATTTATAATACATCATACAATCAAGTGATTAGTCAGACAAGTGATATGCATCAAACACGTGAATTCAACAAACATATGACCAGCCGGAAATCATATGTGGATGGACTTGTGCCCTCCATCTCGGGTTAGCAGATTAACGAATCCTGCGATATGATGCCGTTTAAGCTCACGGTCAATTAACTATAAATTCGTTTTATGGATCACGATTAACCAACTCAATTATTCGTTTTATGGATCACGATTAACCAACTTTTATATTCGTTTTATGGATCACGAAAAACCAACAAATGCTAATGCTCTATTCCCATCGTGTTATGAATGAGATCAATTTCATCTTCAATTTCGAATAATCAATTATACCAATTCTTTTAAGTGATCAATCAATATCCGCAGACAGTCAATCCTAATTCATTTATACAAGCAATAGTTAATCACTCGGCTTCGATATTCTTATATTCCATTTCTTATATCAGCAACAATCATACATAGTTCCCATTCATCCCCATCATGCATATCCATTTTATCTTTACTAAATATCTAGTGCAACTATCATTACAATCACATACAATAAATGAAATCGAAAGTAATACTCACTCGTCTATTGGATCACTGGTCTCTTAGTACAAGTAATCGGTGATAAGGAATCGTTGATATCGGGGTCACCAAAAAGGAAGAAATACCCTAATAAGTATTTCATCACTTAACTAGTCCAAACTATCTTATACAAACCATCAAATTTGTAATTCTCGTCTTAAGCGGGAATTCCAACTTAAAACGGCCATAACTTGATCATTTTAACTCGGAATTTAGCAAATTATATATCTATTTCTATCTCCTTCGAAAGATCTATCTAATTCTAATATTATATTTAATTTTTGAAAACTTTGAACCTTCGAAAAGGTTGGATCAGATCAGAAAAGTAGCAATTTCAATTCCGAAAAATAGTTTTGTAAATGTTTGAAATGTTCCTACTATATAGATTAACTATACATGCAATATTGATGATTTCCTATCATGAATGGCATGCTATGAGTTTAATGCATGCATGATCTTAATGATATTTACTAAAAGAAAATTTTAAAGCTCTTTATTTTGCAAGACTTCAAGAATAATTACTTTTAAAATACTAGTTTCCTAACTTTGATAACTCACTTGTGTTTTGGGATTAATTCTTAAGAATTTCTAGTTATCTACGTTAGAATTGAATCTTCATTATATCTAATTACTTGAGTCCTTCATTTCTACATAAAAATTTCCATTTTGCACTTTGTAAACATGTTTTCAAGTAAGGTTGATTCCAAAATCCGAATTTTGTAAAATTAGTTTTTGAGTGATTCCTTTAAGTAAAAATTATTTGATACTTAAAAAATTAAAGCTCAACCATACCTAGCCACTAAGGACTTCATTTCTTTGATAAAACTTCTAATTTGAGTTTGAAAAATATGGGTTTTCGTGCCATTACTCCATTATTACGAATTTCTTAAAATGATAACCACTCAAATTTTTCCTACTTCATTTTTACTCCTTGTTCTATATGTTTTTCTTAGCAAATCCATCTTAAAATTATCAAAATCATTACTTTATGATACCTATGACCTAAACTCTTCATTTTTCATATAAAACATAGGTTTTGGAGTTGATAAATGGGTTTTTAAGGCATGGTTTTGAAATCATCCGAATTTACACATTTTGGATAAACTCAATTTTCATACTTTATTTCTACAATGCATCATGCATATATGTATTACCTATAAGCTATTGTTATGAAGGTTATGAGATGATCTACCTATATGTATACATATAGTACCAAGAATTCTTTTTGAAAACCTTTACTCTGCAAAACTTTGAATTTTACTAAACTTAAGAAAATAGTTTTTCTTCTGTAAAATTATATTTGCTTTTAGCAAAATTCAACCTTGATGACCTATATAACCATCACCTTCATTATTTCAACAAAAACCTTCATTTGGGGTTAGAAAATAGGTGTTCACATAGGTAGTTTGCCTAAGTACGAATTTTACAAAATTTTAAAGAATGGGAACATTGTTTAACCTATTCTTGGAAACCATTTGTTATTCTAGGATTATTTTGATAAACTTGTCTTATCTTATAAAAACTTGGTCTTTATTACATATATTCCCTAGGACTTCCATTTTCCTATAAAAATTATCATTTTGGCATTTGGAAATAGATGTTTAAATAGTGGCTATTTTCAAATCCGAATTTTGAGAAATTCATTTGAGCTTGTTTTCTTTGTAAAACTCATTTAGTCTTTCAAAAACCATTTCCTAATCAAACCTATCCCTTAAGGCTTCCATTTCCTTAATAAAAATCTTGTTTTGAAGTTGAAAAATTGGTTTTCAAAATTGACCTTGGTTGAGATCTGAATTTATAAAATTTATTTTTAGACATACCTTTTTATAAAATCTATTTAAACTTATGAAAATCCATTCCTTACATATCTTATCTTAAGAGCCTTCCATTTCTTAAATAAAAACTTCATTTTTGAGTTGTAAAACATGTTTTTAAACTAGCACATAGCCTAAATCCGAAAATAGAATTTTTATTTTGAAAATAACTTTTGAAAATCACCTTTGATTCTTGTAGAAAGAAGTTTGATGATGTACATTCACTAAACCTTCATTTTCTCAAACTAAACTTTCATTTCTAGACTTGGAAAGTGGTTCTTAAGAATGGATTTTGCCTAAATACGAATTTCACTATTTTTATTCAAGTTCAAATCTAAGATCTACACATAATATGAACATGAATATAAAAGAAATGCATGGTAGTAAACTATAAACTCATAGATCTAAACTTTACTCCTAAAAATCATTCATTTATGATATCTATTCCTTAGGCCTTCATTTTAATGAAAATACACATTTTGAAGTTGAAAAATAACTTTTCTAAATATGGTTCCTTTTTCATCCGAATTTTCAAAAATGATTTTTGTTGAAAATAAGATAGATCTTGAGCATTCTAAAATTTTCCTACTATCATCATGCTACTACAAGTTGTTTATGAACATAAAACAAAATTCTAATGCATTTATGAACTCAAAATACTAGATCTAGTTTACTATACTAGTTATAAATGCATGAACACTAAGGTAGTTATGTGAATGATGAATGTATGCATAAATCATAAGCCATAACAAAATAATAACTCAAATAACAAGATCTAAAGCATAAACAAAAATCAAAGCTACAAAAAGTTAGATCTACACAATATAACTCCTTTTAGCAAGAAAATAATAATGATACAAGATAATAATCATGGACAAAAGGAGTGTTTCATTTTAGGTATCATCATCCTTAGCTTTTAAGCTTATGGAATGTCATTTGATGCATGAAACTCTCACTATACTTTACCTATATCACCTATGGAGGCTTTGGACAAGAGTTTTATCCAAGAATCTTGAAGAAATATGTGTGGGAGCTTATAGAAGAAATAGGAGCAGCTTGTGTTCTTGCAAGAATAAGAACAAAATGAAGAAAGAAAGAGAGGAAAAAAAGAGTGAAAAAGATAAGGAATGGTAAAGGGTAAAAAGTGTAAATGAAAGAGAGAGAGAGAGAGAGAAGGAGTATATTAAATGTGTGTTAATTAATTGAAAGAGAAAAAAAATAAAACAAAGGCAGAAAAATTGGGGGGCTTCACGTGAATTTAAGCAATAGCGAGAGAGAGGTTAAATTGCCTTGTAACTTGAAATTTGAAAGTGTAACTTACATCATTTAATGTGCTAACTAAAAGAGACTTTAAATCATTAAATAAATAATTAAAATAAAAGAAAAAGAGGCTATTATTAGGGGTGTGGTCAGTTGCCATTGTGGGGAAATGGAGTATAGAATGAGTGAAAAAAACTTGATTAATGTGTGAAGTGACAAATGAAGTGTACTTAAGTATGGGTTGAAAAAGTACTTTTTATTAAGAAAAAAATAAAATAAAATTAAGAAAAATTCCTTTAAATGAATGGCAGAATTTTCATAAATAAAATTAAATAATTATTTGATTTATTTTAGTATTTCAACAAATATGTTACCAGTATGATCAAAATACGCGAATATGGGTTATAAATGATATTTTTATAACCCGAAAAAATTCTAAAAATTATTTTATGAAAATAAAAATATTTTTCAAATATTTTCTAATTATTAAATTAATTTATTTTATTTTTAGTATCGGGTCTTAAACAGAATCTGATCTTGTATAAGCCCGAAACGAACTAAATTTAAAAAAAATAAAATTTTCTATGCTATATAAAAATATTTATCTAAAAATATAAGGCTTCATAAGAATAATAAAATTGTGTAATGAAATAGAAGTGAATAGTGCAAGAGATAGTTAATTACTGGTAGTAATGAAATACGATTATATCGCAAATTAGATAATTCTAGTTATTAAAAATTATAAACTGATATTTTAGGAATCCTTATAAAAATGCGTGTCTAATGGTATTCATGGTATATTTTTTATATCTCAAGCCCCAGGACACGCTTTTCGAAGTTTGTATCCGAACGAGTTTGAAATAGGTAAAAAATTTACCAATTTGATATTTTAAGCGATCTATATTACTATGAGCTATTCTACATGCTTAAATTACACCTCGGCCTTTAGGGTTAAGGGCGCGAGATTGCCAGACTTAAACTACTGTTTTCTACTTAGGGTTTTCGGGTGATTTTCCGGTTTAGATCTTTGCCAATTTGGAAACTGATATTTTATGTTTATACAACATATTTGATTTGAGAAATTTATTTTAAATTTGATTTTTGTAAGTATTTAATATCTCTCGACGTTTTCGGAATTATTTGAATTGATTTTTATTTCGAAGGTCAATCATTATTTACTTTTTAATAATTTGTTTTTGGGCTTTATATTACCCGATTTTATAAGTCGAAGTTAAATATGAAATTTGTCATATGTAGTGTTTGGATTTGAAGTATGTTGAGTTCTTATTTTGTTTTTAAGGATTTTATTTTCCTCAGATTAAGAAATTTCTGATTCGTTCGTGATTTAGGACTAGTCGAAGTTCGGTTTTAATTTGGAGTGATTTTTTAGGGTTTATTTTCGAAGTTCATTTGAAATTATTTACTGAAATTTTCTGGGGCTTACACTAGCTACAATACATTATTAGTAATTCTAATCATGCTAGTGTTCAATCATCATGTCTTGATATATGGAAATTAGCTACATGTGGCAAGAACCTACTAAACACATAGCAACACAGACACATATGTGTTGCAAATGCAAGCTCATCATATCACAAATATAGTTTGTCAATTATGTGTAAATCAACCATATCATTTGAGTAATTGTACAATATATTTCATCATTATAACCATATGCTTAACTGAGGGGAAGTGCCTACTTAGTGAGGGAGTTCAATGTGTAAGGCTACCTTTATAAAAATCCAATCTGAGCACTCGATTTTGTTAATTTTTCTTGTATATTTGTAACCTTTACATTTATACACTTAGTAATCTCCAATAATACAATCCTATTATTTTTCAATTACATATAACATGAATGCATATCTCATGAATTATTTTAGTATAATTAAGACAACTTGTTACAAAATGCTACCATGAATTGAAAATCTATCATAATAGTACTTTAGGAAGAAAAATAAAGATGACCAAGAAATGAATGATCAAATATGCTTTAAGATTTCTACATTTTTCACATTTTATAAGTGGTATTTGTTAATGTCAAAATACTGTCAATTGTCCATTCGCTTCACTTAATAGAATTGTTATTAATGAAGATATAATAGAGTATTTTAGTTAAAAAAAAAACCAACTCCAACATTAAATAATAACTTAGGTTTAATAGAGATTTTTTATGTAATTGCTATTATAATCAAGACATTTGTATTAGCCTTCTATAAGGAAAGTCAATCAATTATGCATCTGTAAAGACCCAACCCTCTAAATCCCGAGACTTAGAGTACGAGTCCCCAACCACATATAAAGTTTTCACATTATATGTAAGGTTGTCCTAAAACTAACAGTTTATGAAAATTGTTTGATCAAAACCACTATAAGTTTATAAAGAAATTTTAACAAAACAAGATTTCTAACAAAGCAATTATACATAAATTTACATCATATAAACACTGTTTAGTGTCAATACAAGACACTACAAAATTTACATGTTTTCTTAAATCAAAAGAATCCTAGAGGATCCTAAGGTCTTTACAAAAATAAGCTTATCTATCAAGCCTTCTATACATAAACTTTTCCCTTAGCAAAAATTCTTCCAAAGTCCAGGGTGTTCGAGTCCTATTCATCCTACTCATCCAGGAATCTCTCGAAATCGGACCATAGCCTAAATCTATAAAAACTCACTCCCAATTCCTGCAAAGCAGCAAAACTGAGCCAAAGGCTCAGTACACAATAACAAATGTAGATACAATTCATCAAGCCAACATAAGTCTAATGAAATGCATTAGAAGACAAGTGATTATCTTTATTAAATTTTCTTTCGCAAATCATAGGAGGGTATTCAAAGCTCGGGTCACGCTTTGGGAATTCGGGGATCTGAGTAATAGCAGCTGCTCAGGGGTTGATATAAGCAGTCCAAATACTTATATCTCCTATATCTATTTCAGAAGGTAATAGCTTCATTAGGGTTCGAAAGCCGTTGCCGACTCTACTTAAACTCAGTCCATAACATGAGCCTAGTTCACAAGTTCCCATAAACCTTGAACTAAACCATGGTATTTCCCCCTAAGTTTAAGCAAACGTTACTCAAATTATTATTCCCCTTATCGACTATCCACTTAACTGAAAGAATCATATTGCATCATAGTGTACCATTGCATCATGGTAAAGTTATTGCATCATGTCTTGGTTAGCGCCTAACTAACATGTCATTGCATCATGATAGGTTTGCTGCTCCTCGGACCAGATTAAATAGCGTAATAGACATCCAATTCATTCAAATATTAAGCCGAATCAATTTAAGTCAGATTAGGAATGCCTATTCCTAGTAAACATCAAACAAGTTATTGCATACCTGAACCCGTTAGTAGATTACTATGATCTCTCGGTGAGAACTAACTGAAGAATCCTTAACTGGAATAGGAATATCAAATATCAATAAATAAATATAGATTCCTCATTCACAATTATATACCATTTATATATATATATATATATAAATAATCTTAGATCAATTGTACAAGGAAAATTCATTAAACCTTGCATAGAGTCTAAATATCAAATTCATGCATAAAATATGTTTATGTAACTCATATATACAATTGATCAAAGAAATTCAAATAATTTAATACAAAGTCATAATAAAGCATTTAAACATCTTATTATATCCTAGATCGCTTAATAAATACTTAATTTCTCATATATCAAACTTCGGAAAATTTTGAAAAAAGTTTTTAAAATTCAAAAGCGCAGGGGATACGCCGGCACTCAAAGCGGCGGCTTTGAGCTGGTGTTCAACACTATGAAAATCAACACTGCCAACGCTGCAGCGCTCAAGGGTACGCCGGCTGCCTTAATTCTATGCCGGAGGCTTTGAGCCGGTGTAGAATGCAAATCCAAATTTTTTTCAAAACTTCCAGAGAGATACAAACCGGCTGCGTACATGGATACTGGCAAGCCTTTGACCATACACCGGCGGCTTAAACTCACAAATTGCCTGCATATGTTCTGAAGAACAAATGTGGCAAAATTTGTTGTAAAAGCCGCGGTGTTCCAAAGCGGCGTTAAGAATTTTACTTCCAACGCTGCCTCTACGCCGGCGGTGTTGAATTCCCAGATGCCGACGTACGTTTAAAACAAGCTTATTCGACAGAACACAATCCCTTGTTTTTCCACTTTGAATTTTTTTAACCTATAACACTTTTAAATCTTCTTCAAGCACATTTTTAACTTCATATACTCACTCCTACTACACTACTCAGTCCTAACAACTCAAAACATGAAATCAACACATTTGATCACCTCCAATTCCACTTCCATCATTCTCAACTCAAATACTCAAATTATCTTTATTTCTTCTCAATACTTCATTTCTTACCACAATATATAAACAATACTCATACACTAACCAAACACAATCCAAGATAATTTCAATGCATGAACAAACAATTTAAATAGCATTTAAACTCATCCTAATCAAGATCTCACATAACCATTACAAGAAATGAAAACAAAATAAAAGTCATACTCAAATCAACTCACATGTATATGCCTTGTCTTGGGAAGAACTTTGATTTCCAAAGCTTGATATTGTCTTTGGGTTAGACTTGGAAATTGAAATGAAAGAGGAAGAGAAATGAAAGAAAGAAAAAGGAAAATTTATATGAAGAGGAGGCTGCCCCAAAAAGGAGGTTAATTAAGCAAAATTAAGTCTTAAACATATCCCAAATTTGACTTTTAAGGCATATGCAACTTTAGTTTGCATTTGGGGTGAATTTGAGTCTCATTTGGGCTTCATTTAGGCATAAATGCTAGCTTAACTAAGGAAAATTTCTATCAACTAATCTTAAGCAAAACCAAAGTTGATTTTATAAATCTAAACTTAACTTAACACCTTAATGTATAAAAGACACAATTAATAATTATACTACACACTCATTAATACATATAAAACAAAATATTAATTTCACTACATATGCAAAATAACACATTTAGACTATTAGCAACACAACTATCATAATCATCATGCTCATTCAATTCAATATTTAAGATAAATAAACAAACACATGGAAATTAAATAGAATTTAAATTTAGATCATTTCAGCATCAATGTAGGAAAGTTGGTATTTTCAAATGTTTAGACCTCTTGTATTTGCAAATGATGGAATTAAAAAGATATGAATGAAATCTTTTGTTTGATATAATGCATGAAAAACCAAATCAAACTGATTGCATTAAATCTCAAATATATTACATAGAATTTCTAAAATTGTATAGGATATTTAAAAAATCATGTGAAACACATAGATTCAATCAACTAGTACTACATAGTTTAATTAAAAGATTTAAAGAAAAAACAAACTATCAAAATTATGGGACAACCTATATTTCTTATCAATGTGCAGTGGTAATTATTTTTAAGCCAATTCATGATACCCTATTAATGCTAAGATAACAAATCAATTAAGAAAACCTCCATCCAATTATAAGTATACCATAATGTGTCAAATGTTTGTATTTATACTAAAGACAATATTTTAGAAATTTTCTACAATTATAATATTTTTTAAGAACATATCTATAATTTAACCAAACATTTTTTACATTTATTACTAATTCTACTTTTTGTTTGTTAATGCATTCGACTCTCAAACTGTATACATCTTTAATAATACTAACTTTTAAACATGACATTCATGATGTGTTAGAAAACTAAGACCTCAATCTTTAACTTAACTATACTAAAAAACTACCCAAATTTATGCTTTATTTTCAAAAGTTTCTTCTCATGCATGAGCTACTCTTGATTTATATCTATGCCATTTTAGTATAAGATACTTTTTGTTGTCTTACTTCTATAACGCCTTAACCTGATGGCATTACAATCTGCCACGTGTCCTTAACATAGCTGGACATACTAAGGCAATGAAACACTAATCCACAAATACTCAAAAACATATATCTCCAATACTCACATATAAAGTTACTTATTTAAAACATCTCATAAAAATAAAGCTCTTAAATAATCTTGTTGGCATAAACCAAAGCCAACTTAAAACAAACTTAAAACATAAAAGGAAATCTCATAAAACATTCTTAAATTCATAAAGCATGTAAATTTTATAAAGTTTTCAGCTTAGTTTAATTCCAATCCATATGGTCTAAACATCAGAAAGGAAATCTGGTCTACTATCATCCTCCTCGTAATCCATAAAGACATCAAATCCTAATAAATCATAATATACCTAATATTCACTTGTTCTTGAAAAAGATAAAAGAATAACCTACACTAGCTTAGTACGCCAAACCACATACACAGGCACATGAGCACACATCATACATAATCACATATAACCTATTCTAATGTAACATATATAGATTATTATCTTTTTAATTAGTTAGCAACCAACATAGTTTATAACCATCTACAGTCCAGTTCTAAACCTGGAGTTACTTATGACTCCATAAAAACACGCAACATAGAAAATAGATATTATATATAATACATGGATGTTGGATACTTCCCATACACCTGGTGCCATCATTGCATAATCATAAACTATCGGAATCATTTTTGCATGAGTCCACTTAGACACCCTCACATATAGATCATTAAGGCACTAGCATTAATATCACAATCTGCCTGGTCTTTACTAACAACAGCCAATCACAAATAGCAAGCAAAATATAATTAGATTAAATTTATCAATTCTAATCCTACAAGCACATAAAATAAGTAAGGAATGGTCGTACTTGAATTAATTTCAAGGAACAGAACTCTAAATCACAAAACCCTAATCACATAAACATAATTGATGTCAATATATATCTTTCATAAAGTAAATATAATCTAAACATCACCTTAAAACCCTAATCCCAAAATAATCATAATTCCACATCTTTCTCCTTGATTGAAATACATAAATTCTCCAAAAGAACAGATTTCCACAATAATTCTTCCAAACCCTGGAATTCCATTTAATATAAATTAGACCAATAATCAACAGAAACTTATTTCTATCTAATCATAAAGATTAAAAATATTCAAACTTACCTACAATTGATTTTCAGTTCTCCTTGATCACAAAATCCAAATCTCAAATCAAAATAGAGTTTTTCTTCAATTTCTCCTTCAAAATCAATAGAATTTTCTAATGAATATGATAGATCTTTGAAATCTTAAAGAGAAGTAGTGATCTGATTACCTTGATTTGAACTTCTAAATCTCCTTAGATGCTATGATCACTCAGAGAGAGGATTTCTAGGTTTAGAAGTGCTTTGGAGAAGAAAACACTAAGCTAGGATGTAAGGAAATTTGTGAAAACCCTTTGTTTCGAAACAACATATGCTGGTAGTTTTTCAACATACGCTGGCAGCGTAAACGCCAAGGTTAGGGCCATTTCGTTAAGTCATTTTTCTTTCCTCGCGGGGGTTGTAAGAACTAAAGTTGGTGGCGTACATACAAATACTAGCGACGTACACAACTCAAACATAATTTCACAAAATCAAAGTTGGGTTCAATGCCGCCAAAGCCACAGATCATACACCAACAGTGTACCATTCTACGCCGGTGATGTACTCACGATGCAAGCTATGAAATTCCATTGTTTGTCATGTATTCGTCATGTGATCAAAACATGAATGTACTTTAGATTTTGACTATTAATCTTCTTATTTTATATCAATTGACATTTTTAACCTTCTTTATAAATGATTTACTTGTATATTACAACTTCTTATGCATGTTTGATTGACATAATCAACCATTTTATTATCAAAATTAATTTTTGAGAAAAGGCTTGATAGCTGATAAAAGTATCAAATACTTTCTATGCAATTATTTATAAATCTTATCTTTTTTTTTCAAATAAGCTAATAAGCAAATACATGCACATATGCAATTAAATCATAACAAAAATAAATTAAACTTATGTGAACAAATCTTTTTACATTATTGTATCATTATTATTAACATTGAAAATAAAATATCAAACTTTACAATAAAGTGAAATATCTTAAACCTTCACCTATATAAGTTAGAAATGGCATAATTGAATAATACAATAGGTAGTTAATTATACACTTGAATTAGAATTTAATTTAAAATTCAATTTAGATAGTTTAAATAATTCAAGGAAAATAAACAATGAATCATGATTAAATAGATTAATATACTTAATTTAGTAACTAGGTTAATTAAAATTGAGATTTCAAATATTCTTTTCAAATTATCTATTTGCTTCGATTACCAATTTCATAAAGCAAATCATTCATTTAAATTCCTTTTTCTTAAATTTCAATTTCCTAAACCCTTAGACAAACAACCTAATTTAATGTTTAGTGAATTCCTCAATCACTAAACTTTAGTCCAAAATTTCATTCATTTAATCTTCATAATTTTGTTTTTATTTGTCTATCTAAAAATATCAATTCTTAAGCCCAAGATTAAACTAAGTACCAATTTGACATATGTCAAACTCCTAAACCAAATTCCTATTCCAAATTATTAATTTATAACATATAGATTCTCAAATTATTTCCTAAACACTTTCAGAACTAAAAATAAATATCTAAATGTTTAAACCCAAGGCCCTACCCATAATATATATTTTCTTTCCTTTTTCCTTTTTGTTAATGCCTTTTCTTTCTTTTCTTTTTCTCATTTCTTTCATTTCCTTTTCTTTTATGGTTCCTTTTCTTTCTTCTTCTTCATTTTCTCCTCTTTCTTTAATTAATCACCTCAACTCTCAATTTCAAGAGGATCAAAAGAGAAATATAAGTTAGAAAATAAGATAGAAGATGGGACACAAGATCATGGTAGCTTCACCAACTAGAAAAGAGGAATAGAAGAAGATCAAGTAACTAGGATTTGCTAAATAAGTAAGTTGTTGTTTTTCTTGTTATGATTATTGTATATCATGTATACGATAAATTAGTGTTAGATATAAGTAGAAATTATGACAAACTTAGTAAACAATGGATACATGAGCATGTAAGCTAGAATCTAGATTGTGTTATGTATATGTGGATTAAAAGTTGGTGGGATGATTATGATGATGTATGATAGTAGAAACACATTTTAAAAGTATTTAAGTTATGATTTAAGTTTGTTTACTCTTTAATAAGGAGTTATATATTGAGGTATGGTGTAAATAAGTAGTTAAATAAGCTAATGTTCATGCTATATTTTCGTATAAGATCATGAGGGGAGCATGGGGAGCTATGTTAAGTCGTGCTCCTTACTGTTTCTTAAAACAAATGGATTTTAACACTCAAGAAGAAACACGACTGAAACACAAGACAACCCATTCAATCGTGCTTCTCTCTATTTTGTTCAATAAAAAACAATTTTAGAATAGCACGGCTGGAACACGGCTTACTCTATCCAACTGTTTTCATTATGATCCTTACGTGTTTAGCATGTTAGGTAGAGCACGACTTGTCATATCACATCGTACTTCTCATTGGTTTCTAAACTAACGAGAAGCATGACAGGTGTATTTAATCGTTTTTCACACTTACTTATACATGAACGGAACACGAGAAATGTATTTGCCTATGTTATGACCACAACCGTGCACAATCCCCTATTTCACCTTGTAAAAAATAATAAGTAAAGGAAAAGAAAGAAAGAATGATGAAATGAAATAGATAAATGATAGATAATGTGATATGTTAATAGAAACGAGTTAAGTAAATAAAAAGTTTAATAACTAATTAGAATTAACATAGCTCTTAATTACGAAACGAACTTAGTTAATAAACTTAAGTTCAAGTCGACTTAATAAACTTTAATGAGTTAAATGAATTATATCGATTAAGTCTAATCAAATCGACTAATTAAATTAATATAGACTCAACTTGTAATTAGCTTAATTATAATAAATAGGATGGGCTTTAATTAATAAGAGAGTATGTTGTTTCAAAGATACATTTACTAAGAAAATAATTTATAAAACTGATTTGACAGACAATAGAGAGTTATCCGTATCTTAGCGTAACGATCTTCGCAGCTATGGTGGGGTTTCCACTTTCATGTTTGATCAAATGAAAACATGAAATGAATACTTAACATGAAATTTGATGTAAGTTAATAAAAAAATGAATTGCTTATATAATTTAATTTCTTGAACATATATTGCAATAGCCATAATTCTCAATTTATATTTTTTTACATGTGTATTAATGCCTATTTTAGCATGTTAGAAAAACATTCAAAGTTTAGCATATAAGTTGTAATAGTGATTGTTCGATGTGTTTGTGATTGTTTAATTGGATGTTAATGTGTGTATTATTAATGTTAATATTGTACTTGTAGTGATATATATGTTTTGAAGTGATTAAAAATTTGATAAATAATGTTTGAATGATAACTAAGCATAGCAGAAAATTTAGAACAAAAACAAGCCCAGCTCATTTTAATTTTGACCCAAAACCAAGCCCAAAGCCATGAACCCATTAATCAAACCTTTTTATATATAGTCAAGCATAATTTTTTTTTTTTAAATTAACCAATGCAATTGCTTTTTATATTTCATACATAAACATTAATAAAAAACTTCAATCACACAATTGATCATATATTTTTGTACTTTACACGCACGAAGTTATGGAAAACACACAAAATAAATTACTAGAGTAGTAACATTTTTTCAATATGTAAAAGCAAGTAAAGGGCAAGCTTTAAGATATAAATTATTCTACTTTCTTATAAAACTCCATGACCCAGCAATGATAAGCACACATTTGACCTCACAGCCTAAAAATCCAGTTTTAAGTGCTAAGGTTTCAAACTCCTTTTGAGTCCTCTCTTTTCCTCCAGCATATATAGCAAGTGTGACTAAGTCATGCCCAGACACAACATTTGTAGAAGTCATGCTTTCCGGTACCTCGGAATGAATTGAGTCCACAATTATCACCTTTCCCGATGGAGGTAAAGCTTCCCAACAACTCCTAAGAAGCTTCAAGCAATGCTCATCACTCCAGTCATGTAGAATCCACTACAATTTTTTTTATGGAGAAATAATGTTATTTAAATTGATCAATAGGATTATGAATTAGAAGATTAATAGAATTCATGTTTTATGTTCACGAACCTCATTTCTCTATATTTATGCCAAGAAACTAATGTGGAAGTATTAGGTCTGCTCCCAAAGCCAAAGGAAATATACTCTAACTATTCTATAGTCTTATATGAAACATTAACTACATACACTTTCCCTTTTCATTTGAAAAACTTTCACCTGATTGAAAAAGGTAGTGCAAAACAATTGCTAGTATAATTTAAAGGAAAGAGTAGTTGAAAATACCTTCATTAAAATGGCATCACCTTTTGGGACACTAGTAAACATGTCTCCACCAACATGTTCCACACCTACATCAAGGTATATCATCTAAGTGATGAAGTTAATCTTCAATAAAAAGCATAAGTGGTGCATGAAAAGATAATTTTTAAACATGGGTGAGTTTTAAGTATAAGAGATGGAATTTACATTTATTGTACCCATTTGGCTCTCTCTATCAAACAAGAAATATAATAGTTCATACCATATTACAAACTTAAGATTTTATCAGATGATTATGATACTAACATGACATTGATAGTAGATAGTGAAAGTTTCAGCTTACGAGATAGTGCTAAATAAAAAAATATAATAACCCACACATATCAATGGTATCCCTACTGTCCTATTGAAAACATAGACAATGGATATATTAGATAGGGATAATGTCAAAAATGACACCTACATTTCGCAAAAAGTTCAATTAGGTATCTAAAGTTGATTTTGGACAATTTGATACCTGAAATAAGTTTCCAAATACCTTTTTCCACTAAAGTAAGTTCAATCAGTAGAAAAAATGTACATAAAATTTGCTTTGGTATCAAATTGATTAAAACCAAACTTCAAGTACTTGATTGAACTTTTTGAGAAAGTTCAGATACCAAATTATTCAAAACCAAACTTTAGATACATGGTTAAATTTTTGCGAAAGTTCAAGTACCATATTTCGCATTAATCCTATTAGATACATGTGTTTGTTTGCTCGGTCTGCTTAGGTGCTGGATTATGATTGATTATGAGAACATTGATAAAACAAATTGAAGATAGTAAATAAATATCCAACTCAAGTTATATTTTGAGAAAATTTTGAAACCAACATGTCCATTACTAAAAATATTTAACAAGATAGAGGTTATTGTCTAGCACTAAACCTTTTAAGAACACATTACCTGGATAAGATGGTGCATCAACCAACACATGAGGCAAGTCATAATTAATTCCCTTGATGTGAGGATACTTAGAGGTAATCATGTTAAGTGTAATCCCAACACCACCTCCGACATCTATCAACACCTTGATGTCTTCAAACCCTTTGTAGACATCAAGTATTTGTTTCATAATTAAAGTTGTATGGCTTGACATAGCATGGTTAAAAACTTGATTGAACCTTTGATCAGTTGCAAGATATTCAAATGTAGCCATTCCATAAGCTTTGTTGAACGGAATCCCCCCTTCTAAGATGACATCATTTAGGTGGTGCCTGCGATAAATCAAAACTAAGTTAGAGCTCTACATCTCCACAATTTAAACATCTTACGTCTAATAACCTTTTCCTTTTTTCCCTTGAAAGAGTCATATGTCATTATTTGATAGTTTTTATGTCTCGCATGTTAAGCGTAGCAACAAGAAGTGGTTTTAATGTTCGTAGAATGATGGAGCATACGCAAAATCATTGCCTGAAATCTAACAATTTTATGTCAAATTGAATATTTACTTATTAAATGAACACTGCCACTCTCAATTTCACTACATCCTAAGTCAAGTATACACCTCTTAGTTGAAAAGTATTAATATAGACAACAATATAAGGTAGTAAATTCGATAAAAAACAATTTAATTAAGTATAATATATATCAATCTTAAACTTCTATCTTAAAATTAAAAATGAAAAACACACAAACTCCCAAGAACTAATAAGATAAATGAAAAATACAAATAGTAGTTTAGTCATTTTATTAAATTATACAATGAGAATTGATCTCAATCTTATAAAAAAAGTAGTGATATAACAACTAGTAGAACTTTACCAAAGTGTGAATATAAAACTTGATAAAAAACAACTAATAAGACAAATTAAAAATTCAAATAGTAATTTGGTCATTTTATCTAATTCTACAACAAGAATTGATCTTAATCTTAATCCTATAAAAAAAGGTTGTGATATAATAACCCCTTGAACTTTACCAAAGTGTAAATATAAAATTTATAAAAAACAAATTAGCAAGCAAAAGTGTAGGACGCTTAAAAATTCTCATTATTTGATGTCCTAACAAGTGTTACCCGAACACCTATTAGTAATTTCCAATAAATACCAATTTTATTATTAAGAAGGAATAAGAAGTCCATTTGGCATACCAACTTTGCATTAAAATCTTATCATTAAGCAATAGCAGAAGAGGACCAAAAGAACCACCACTTTCGTTTTTACTAAAAAACCGACATAATGGTCCAGCACCATACAATCTCTCCACTTCTCCATCGTCTTTTCTCCTAATTGAAAACTTAAGTATGTCACAACTAGCTAGAAGGCGCAACATCCGATCAACCATCACTGAAGCGTCTGGATTCTTAGTAGTAATCCGGCTAGCAATTTCGGAAGGTGAAAGGAACACATCATCGCCTGCGGATGAGACCATATCAATAATATTAAGTTCCATGGCCGATTTTAGGACCATTGGAAGTACAGCCCCATTCGCCACTTCGAGGGCAAGCAACCCCAGTCGCTGTTCATCATTTTCTTGATTAAGAGCCATTGGGAAACTAATATGTCGAGTGTTTTTTTTTCTTTTAATAGTGATTGGTGATGGAAATTATACAAAGTTGTTGGAATGACTGATTGCACTAACCTATATATAAGCAGAGGTGCGGGAACCCTGGGACACCATGGGTCGTAGGTGTTACCTTTTTTAGTCCATTTTAGGCTCCTTTTACATGAATTATTGGATGGAAAAAGAACAACCGAACGAATGACAATGCGCAGCCATCGTGAAACACGTTGAGTTTGGGAAGGGGCAAACTGAAATTGATAATTACTACCGATTAAAAAACTGGAATGATTAATCACTATTATGATAAAGGTTTTGCACGTTGCAGTTATATAAGAATTATGTCCTTTTCATAGCTTATTTAAAAGATATTGATATTTTTCTGTTATTTACCCACACATATGATATATTACACCCGTTGAATGATTTTTCTTTCCTAATAGTACATCAAGTTCGATCTCATCCGAGTTAAAGTGCGAAAATTCGACTAAAATTATATTCAGTTTAAACTTTTGAATTTAATATCGATTCATTGAAATTAGTTTAAGTTTTTTTTTTTAATAACAGTATTTTGAATAAATTGCACGAACCTTCTCAAAGACTTTATAAATTGTATGAACCTTTAGGTTTTTCAAAAGTTAGCATTTACACTCTAAATTCTCTAAAAATTTTAAAAATTGCATAGTCTCCTAGTATTTTCAAAGTTTTTAGAAGATATTTATGTAATTTACTTGTTTTTAAAGGATGTAAGTATTGATTTTTAAAAAACTATGGGTCCATACAGTTTTTTAAATTTTCATAAGAGGTCTACGTAATTTACCCTCATATTTTTATTTTTATTCTTAAAATGGTATAATTCAACTCCAACTTAAAATGGGTAAATATTTAAATTTAGTTTGAGCTCAATTTTGCAAGTTAACAGAACAAAATGTTGTCAAATCGAACTCGGGTAGATTTCAATTCCTTCGTCGTTAAATTACAAGAGTAGAGTTTGGTCATATGTTTCCCTTAGTCCAATTGGTATCTCTAAATGGTATTTTTATCTTATTAATGAAATATATTTGATGCTTTACAATTTTTTTTCATCAATAATGATACGTAAATTGGTAAAGATAAAGGAACGAAACAGCAGTAGAACAATATTATCTAAACCTGTTTTAGCTTGGTTAGGATTTTTTTTCTTTTTTTTTTTTTTTTTTAATGCATAGATTTGTATAGACACTATTAGAAGAAAATACTCATATTGTACATGTATGTATTTTATGATACTTTCTTGTTACGTGGTTCACATAAACCGTGCTCATGTTAGAGTTTCTGATGATAAAACCGAATCTATAGTTTACAATGCTGTATAATAGTCCTTTTTTTCTTTCCCTTTTCCTATGTTCATATCTCATTTGTGCTTCTATGATATGATTTATACATGTTTAGAATTTAAGATTTGAAAAATTATCTAATTTAGGTCATAATAGCATCTCATTTGATGATGATAAAGATGATGATTAATGAATAGAGTTATTCTAAGGTTCAAAGCCCATTATTGGAATTTTATGAGGAAAAATAGGAAATGTCACATATTTCTTGACTTAGATAGTGTATATGATTCTTAATAGAAGAATTAATGCATACTCGATAACAAATGAATATAATAGGTTTCATTTAGTCATCAAGATTGCTGCAAAATTATACAGTTTTATATGAATATTGATAATGCATTCACTCATTATACGAGCAAATAAACCTACTAGGCTTTGGCAAAAAAAAAAAAAAAAAAAAAAAAAACCTGCTATGCTGCTATATATAGTTCACATATATTAATTGCCCGCACTTGTGAGAACAAAGAATCAAACTCCTGCATGTATGTAAAAAATAAATAAATAAAAGAAGAAAAAAAATTTTTCTTAGAAAGGCTAATTGGAGTGAGCTTGAATGTGCATATATATAATTGACTATATCTTTCACATAAGAGACTTTTTGAATAGGTAAATATTACATTTGATACCCAAACTTTACCAGTTAACTATAATTACTATCTACAGAATTCTCAAGTTCAGTGATAATACTTAGATGGGGTAATTAATTGTAAAAATAAGTAAAGATTAAATAGCTATTGTAGAATTCGACAAGGTTTAGATATGTATAAATGAATAAAGTTAGGGTTTTAAATTGATACATTAAACTTTAGATAGTTAATTATAAAAATACGTAAAGTTTAGACCAATATGACAATTACCCCTTTGTATATATAGTAATAATTCAATTCCATCATTTTAGCTATTAAAAATTATAAAAACAAATATAAGACAGAGTGAAATTGTTAGAATTAAAAGGTTAGGTCATCCTTGTGATACTTTGTATGTTATTTAAAATTTAACATGTGTATTAGATAATAAAATAGCTTTAATCATAAATGTTAACCAATCATTTTGTAACATACATGAATTATTTAAAAATCTACATCTCGTGAAAACGGGAATAGACTATAGAGTACTTCGTGTAAACTATAAAATATTTTGTTATATTTCTATAATATGGTATTTGTGAGTAAGTTGGCCAAAACTATGTAAACTTACTAGTACATTAATCAATCTAATATTTTCCAACAATTTAATTACATGTATTTTTCATTCACATATTTATCACAAAAATATACAACATTAACAAAGCAAAATTACTCCAAATAATTTGTAGTATAAAATTGCAATCTCTTATAGAGTCTAGTTTCGCTTGTTTGAAATAAATGATACCATCAAATCCATTTAATAATTTATACTATAGCATCTCCGAGATGAAAAGAATGTGTCACAATCATCTTCTTATCTTAATAATTCATTATTATATGTTATTTTTCAAAGATATGACAATGACTTGATATACAATCATCTTCTTATCTTAATATTCATTATTATATGTTATTTTTCAAAGATATGACAATGACTTGATATACAATAACAATAATATTGTATATAAAACCAATAACAAATACCTTAGTCTCAAAATAGAGACAAATTCGCAACAAAATTCTTACAATTATATGTATTTTTTTTGTAATTTTAAAGATAATATATTACTTAAAAGTATTGTATATTTCAATAAATAAATATATAATCTAAAATAATTAGTATAGGTGAGCGGTACATGGTAGGTAGTGTATAAAGCATTACCCATACCCTATATCTTGTAAGGTACATGGTAAATTTCATACCAGGAACCTACTCCATGGCTTCTTATACCTACCATATACCTTGTACCTTATAAAATTTATAGAGTATAAGGTATCCTGTAGAACTTGTAATCTTTTTATTTTTTTTTTTTACAAAATCTCTATATTTTGTCTTCTTTTTAAAACATCAAGTATATAGTTTTGATATGTTTTAATAATCATAATGTAACACCATCTTATTTTCATACATTCAATATAAACAACATGTAGAACGAATTTTTAAAAGTAATTTGTTAATATCAAAAATTTTATAATATATAATATTATCATTATATGTGAAAGTTGAAACCTACAACAAAACTTATGGAACCTATTTATGTGATATTAAACAAAATTATAAAAACTTGCACAAAATTCCAAAATTAAAAACTTTGGAACAACTTCTATATATTAATTAGTTTATAATATAACAATATTTCTGTATAATTTGAGAGTTCAAGTACGTATATATAACATAATTCTTTAAAAATACAAATAACAAGTCATTTTAAAATAGAATAGTAACAAATCCTTCTATAATAAAACTTTTTGAATGTAGTGTACAAATAATAATCTTGAATATAAGTGGTTGCAAAAATAGAATATGAAAATCATTATTTATTTATTATATTAATATTATTATAAAATATTTAATAGGGGTGATACAATATATCTTAGAACCTGTATCTTGTACAACATAGTACAGGTTCCAATAGTACAGGTTCCAAGGTAGATATGAGGTTTAAAGACCTCATATCTGTACCTAGCCCTATGAAAACAGGTTTCAAAAAAATTGATCGGACCCTATCTTGTGATCTTTAACACCCACCTAGATCCTATCTGATCGAGTGGGATCCGAGTGGGTATGATAAGTTACCGCTCAATTAGTATAAAATATTAGCTGATCATATATTGAATATATATGTATAAATAAACACATAAATAGTATATTTTCTCTAACTAATATATATTATTAAGGTTATATAATATTAACAAAATCCTCATATGCTACCACAAGAAGTTGAGAAGAAAATAACCAGGTGCTCTACAATAGTTTAATATGGATATTGTTAACAAATAACATCTCTTAGATGAAAAGAATATGTCACAGTCATCTTCTTATCTACGTTATTATATGTTAATTTTCAAGATATGACAATAACTTGATATAATATAACAGTAATATAGATTAAAAGCAATAATAAATACCTTAATCTTAAAACCGAGTAGATTTGCAACAAAATTTGTGTAATTATATTTTTTTTTTAATTTATAAAGATAATATGCTACTTAAAATTATTGTATATTTCAATAATTAAATATATAATCTAAAATTATTAGTATAAAATTTTCACTTACCATATATATGAATATATCTATATATATAAATAAATACACAAATAGTATATATTGTCTTACTACATATATTATTAAGGTTATAATAATATTAACAAAACCCTCATATGCTACCATAGGAAGTTGAGAAGGAAATAACCAGGTGCTCTATAATGGTTTAATATGGATAGCGCTAACAAATAGCACCTTTGAGAGGAAAAGAATATGTCACAGTCATCTTCTTATCTTAATAATTCATTATTATATGCTATTTTTCAAAGATATGACAATGACTTGATATATAATAACAAGAATACCGTATATAAAAGCAATAACAAATACCTTAGTCTCAAAACAGAAACAGATTCACAACAAAATTTATGTAACTATATGATTTTTTTTGTAATTTATAAAGATAATATGCTAATTAAAAGTATTGTACATTTCAATAATTAAATATACAATCTAAAATAATTAGTTTAAAATATTGACTTGTCATATGTGACTATATATAATAAATACAAAAATAGTATTTTCTCTTAGTAAACATATTATTAAGATTATAATGATAATATTAACAAAATCCTCATATGTTACCACAAGAAGTTGAGAAGGACATAAACAAGTCTTCTACAATGTTTTAATATGGATAAGAAATAAAGAGAAGTCTTGTGTTAACAAATAGCATCACCCAGATGAAAAGAATATATCACAGTCATCTTCTTATCTTCTTATATTAATAATTCATTGTTATATGTTATCTTTCAAAGATATGACAATGACTTGATATATAATAACAATAATAATGTTAAATATGCCTAAGATTATGACACGTTAGAGGTCATCCCTACCTGCACCAGAAAAACCTTGACACCGGCTCCCTTTCTTTCTTATGATTTTTTTTTTTTTTTAAGTTATGATAATGATAACACACTCATCACCCTTTTGCCAGCAAAGTATAGCCATTGAAATAGAAAAATTTGTAATAAGTAATACAAATCATAAATTACATGTGCTATGTAATTACTAATCATCCATTAATACATAGGTATGATAGTGAACAATTTTATGAGAAACCCATCGTACAGGACCACATGTAAGAATATTATTATATATAATATGTAACATCTAATATCCACTAAATTCTTTTGAAATATATTTTGTATTGAAAAATAATTTTTAAATAAATTGATGCCCAACATGCCATCTAATAGTTTTTAGTTGTTAATTTTATTAATGATAATATATGAAGGATCGCTCAAATATATACGTATAAGCTTTAAAATTTAGTTGATTTTTTGTAGCAATAAACCTAGCAAGATGTTCGATGAAAAGATTAGAAGTTGAAATCTTTATTTCACGCTCATAGTTAAGTGCTTACTCAATGGATTTTAATCAATCTGATTTACAATACATACAAAAACCAATTACTTATTGATATGATCAGATAATTAAAATATTTTCTCTAAATGGTAAAATGAGCTAAGTAATAATACTGAATCAATAATTGAATCATGATTTTAAATAATTACGGTTGTTAAAATTGTGATTTTACTATTCATTCGAATATACAAAATCGGTAGAATAGTACAAATTGTGGAAAACCGGTAAAAATATAAATTTATAGAATTGTACACTTAAATTCATAATTTTATATAAAGTCTGCACCTAAATATTTTTTCATCTATTTTAATTAAAAAAATATAAAATTATAAATTCGTAAAATCGTGATTTTAAGAACTATGTAAATAATATTTGCAACAAAAACTCATGACATTTAAATCTAAAGCATGGTAAATCCAAATAAGCGTGAATATGAATATTTTATTATCCATCGAATGCTCTCTGTCCTTGGGGACGTGGTTTTCACAATTCTAGGAATAAAAGAAGGCAAATACTTCAAATGTATGAAAGCTAATAAATCATGTTCAATACTAATGGTATATATTAAACTAATTAAAAATGAGGCGTAGTAGATCGGGCTCTGAAGAATAATTTTTAAATAATTAGAAAGCAAACCTGAACATTTCCCAGATTGATAAATGAAGAAATTACATTTTGTCTTGTTTATATAAACATCCATGAATTTTCAAGAAAAAGAAACCTTGAGATATTCTATAATGACATGCTGATTATAAATGGAACACACTCGGCTAGAAAATATATTAAAACTCTAACATGAATATTTAAAATAATATAAATGAGTAATTTTAAATCCTAAAATTTCGTAAAGTCCAAATTGAGAATTGTAATTTATTGAAAAATCATCACTGAAATACCATTTTCACTTCCGACCTAAAAAAAAAAAAAACATTTTAAGTGATTTATTATGCTAATATAAAGAGATCATATTAAAAATGGTATTTGGAATTTCACAAAAAGTTTAATTAGGTTCATAAAGTTTTGTTTTGAATGATTTTGTAACGCCCTAACCTGTTGACAATTACAACCCGTCACGTGTCCTCTTTTGAATAGGACACGCAAAGGCTATAATATTCTAACACCACAATTTAAAACATATAAAATATAATCTCCATAACTCTCTCAGTGGATATAGCAAAAAGTTCAACTCTTGTAAAACTTGTGAATAACAATCTTTTCAAACATCCTGTTGATCCAAACAATGTTGGCAAAACAAAAGCCAACAAATCCAAAATATATAAAATTTCAAAAATCCTTTTTAACATATAAATTCTTAATATAGTTCCAAATATTGTAAATGATCTCAAAATTCTTCTCATATAAATCTATATCTGAATCTATTCCTCAACAGGTTAATCTGGACCGCTATCGTCATCCCCATGATCTATGTACATATCATAACCAGATAAATCAAATACTACGTCCTCATCACCTGTACCTGAAAAATGAAAAGAATGAGCGAAATCGCCTAATACGCCAATCCAAAAACAAATGCATATGCACATGAAACATATATATCAAATGCAACTTAATCTAATGCAAACAACCAGATTATTATATTTATTAAGCTAACAAATCAACACAGTTCAGAACTACTGTACATATAAAGACCCACCCACTTAACTCAATTATTAAGTGTGCCAAATCTCCCAACCACGCATAATACCCAAATATTAGGAACAATATTCAAGTATTATATGTAAGGTTGTCTTAAAAAGAGATGTTTGTAATGGCTACCTGTTTAAAACAGATATAACGTTCTTATGCTTAGAATTAGAAACATTACCACTACATAGGTAGGGTCCTTAACTATATACAAGTCATATGTAATATATTTATACATTACAACTTCCCAAGGATCATATAAACATAGAGATCTCACTTACAACCCAACTATATTACCAATACAATTCAACTCAAAATACATTCTAAGGCATAACAAATAAGCCTAAACACTTCAAAAAGAAATTTACATCAAAAGGAATCCTAAGCATATACTAGGCCTCTCTCCTAGTCATCCATAGAGTCTTCCCAATCATTCCCATAGCCCATATCATTATAGAGCTTGTCATCAAAGTCACCTGTAAGGTAGCAGCATGAGCCAAAGGCCCAGTACACAATAATGCAAACAAATACATATGCAATGCTCACTTAATAAATACAATGCAATAAATCACCACAACTTTATTATCTTTTAGTTAAGCGAATAGAACAACACTGGAGTATTCAAACTCCGATTCAAGCTTAGGAATTCTGGGGGTCCTGAGTAACAGCAGCTGCTCAGGGAGTTGATATAGATAGACCAGATACCTATATCTCCTATATCTCTTATATCTAACCGATAGAGAACGATGGCTTCATTTAGGGTTCACACTCCTTTATATAATCCACTTATCCGGTCTATATAATATCAATTAGTTCAACAGTCCCATACCCGTAAACTAAAACATATTATTTACTTCCGAGCCTAAGTAGAGGATATACCGATACAGTTAACCCTATTAGCTACCCGCTTAGCCAATAAAAGAAATCACCATTGCATCATGGATTTGATTCATTGCATCGTGACATAGAATTGGGCTAAGTCCTAAACTACCGTGCCATTGCATCATGAGAAAGTTGTCGCTTCCCGGTTCCGAATTCAACGACGTAAAGCATAACCAATTTCAATAGCTCTTATTAATCTTCGATTAAAATCAATTTGGTATATGCCTATCCTAAGCAACAATCAATCAAAGTATTGTGTACCTGATTCGATTCAGAATTCAAAATAGGGTCTCCAACTGAGTATCTATCTTGTTTCACATAAATCAAATCATATTAACAATACTATCCTAAGCCAAGCTTATATCTACTAGTTTAAAGCTTAGGAAATCATATGATCTTGATTAAAATCATTCAAGTCATAATATGACTTATATATATCATACAATCATCATACAACATCATACAAGTTCAATAATTAATCATAAAATTATATTAACTATCAAACATAAGTTTTTAGCTTTATTTGGAAAATGGAGCAGCTGGAAAGAAATGAAAATTCAGCCTTGATAAGTTTTTATTTTGTAAAACTCAAAAGATAAAATTTTAGATCTCTTTTTAGTCTTTCCAACACAATTTGAATCACTTAAATCGGAATTTGTATGAAAAAGTTATGATTAATTTACACAAACATGTTGCTGTAGGGGACGGATCATGCCCCATTTTACGAATCTACTATTTTAATATACATATAAATATAAAAAAAAAACAAATTAATTAGGAATAAAATAATAATATTCCCATCACCTCCCATGAATAGATGAAATTTAATTTACTAGTCTATAATCATGGGCAATCATATATATATATATATGGCCTACACAAAATAAAAGCAACAAACTGTGTACTTGGCGGCCATACTTGACATACTTGAGATAACTCAATTACCTCTAAATGAAAACATTAAAATTTTATATCACGTGATAAAAAAAGAAGGAGAAAAAAGGGCAAAAACGACTTTCATCTTAATTGTAATATCATACTTTTTTTTAGAGCTCTAAACTTAGCAAGTTCATAGTGTCAATAGTATTGTATGATAAAATATAGTACCTAAAACTCTGTAGAATCTTGCCATGAAAATACGAAAAGTCCAATAAAAGCTTCCTGACAACGCCATCGACTAGTCAATGAGTCAGGAGAATCTAACCTATTACATTGGAATTAAAAAAACTAAGAATCAACTAACTTTTCCCGTTGGTCAATATCAAAAATGGCACGTTAACTTTTACAAAAAGTTCGATTACCTACCTATAGTTTCATTTTGAATGATTTTGCAGTTAAACTTTCGAAAAAAGTTTAATCGTTACTTGAAGTTTGGTTTTGATAATTTTGATATATGGATAAAATTTTCGTGGATTTTTTTTATACTAGATTTCACATAAGAAAAAAGTCTACAAAAATTTTGTTCAAGTACTAAAATTATCAAAACAAAACTTCAAGTATAAAAAAAATTCATAAAAACTTTGTTCATGTATCAAATTATTTAAAACAAAACTTTGCATATCTAATTCAATATTTTATGAAAGTCGAGGTACCATTTTTATCATTAACCATTTACCTTCTTACTTCTCCTTAGAACCCATTTGGCCATGCAACACAACAATTTAATCTTTTCACCTCATCAAAAGTTCGGATAGCTTTCTCCTAATACTATTCTTGTTGTCACATTGAAGATGGAAGAAGAGGGGAGGGCATGTGGCTTGTTAGTCCATTTGAGGAGAATTAAACTCTAATTAGTCTTATTTTTCTTCAAATCCAGCACATCAAATATATCGCTTTTTTTAGCCAAATTAAAAAAAAGAATAAAGAAATGAAAAAATGCACACATCCAGCTACCTATGTGAAGTAGAATAGGAAGCAATAAGCTTCCTTTGCGACTACACTCCAAGCAAACCTCAATAACACAACAAAAGTCCTTGCTATTTTCTCAAGCTAAGGGGCTAAATGTATGCGCTTATTATAAGCTACTGCCACATCCATGAAAGCAAAGAGAATAGTTACCAAGTTAATTAAACATAAATAAAAAGAAAAAGAAATTATAATCTTCTTCCTCTCCACCACATCTTTCATGGACAGATTATATTCCTTTATCATTTTTATGTCCCACAACAAAACAAAGCAAACACATGAGCTACTGTTTTCAAGTGTCTTTAACAAAGGACCATTTTCCATTCTCAATAAAATTGTCGGCAACTCCAGCCATTGGATTCATTTCTTTCAACTTCTTTAAGCTCACGTCCTCTCGATATAAAATAATAAATGATGTTGTTGCATATATCAATATGTTGCATGTGAATAAGTTGTTTGTTCATTCACATGTGGTTGTGGTTTGATGTAATAGGCCTTGTGCTTATGTCTTTTTTTTTTTTTTAAGATCAAGTGAAGAGCTTATTATAACTCCCTAATTTTACATAACCAGACTTTAATAATTGATAATAATATGAAATAAAATCTTGAAGAGCTTTAGGAAAAGTTGCAAAGATCACTCCTAATTTTTTGTGATTTAAAATATATTAAAATATGAATGGTTTAATTATAGTTTAAGAAATTCGAATTGTCATTAACCCCAAAAAAAAAAGCTTCCCTTAAGTTTTCACAATTAATGAGCAATAGTAAATCAACAAAGTAATTATTAAAACTCCAGTAAATTTAAAGGAACTATTAATCAATTTTGAAAAATAATTCAAAAAACAATAAATATGATCGAAGATTCTCAAATAAGAAGCGTGATAGATCACCAAGCAAAACTTAAACTCCAACAAATAAAAATAAATATATCTCTAGATTCATATAATTAAATAATCTCTAACGAGTAAATTTTCAAAACAATCGCAAATAAATATTTTCTTATGAACTTATAATGAAAGATGATCATTACCCCTTAAAGAAACCAATAACACCACTCCTTTAGTAAGTAAAAATTCTTGAAAGTCACCTAAATCTTGTAAATAATTTATTACATATGAAAATATTCAAAATATGAAACAACTAATTATAATAAAATACAAAAGCTCTAAAATTGGTACCCATAATATATTCTACAAAACCATTATAATCATGTGTTTACTTTTGGACACATGATACATAATAAGTAATGACAAACTATTACTATAATTTGCAATAGTAGTAGTAATATAAGTAGCATCAAAAGTGTATGGTAATTAACAATATACATTGTGGTGAAAATAATAATAATAATAATAATAATAATAATAATAATAATAATAATATAATACCATACTTGATCCACATATTAAGAAAATGTTAATAAGTTAACAAAGCATAATTATTATATTACTAACATTATATTAATCATGATAAATTATCAACTTTGACAATGCTATATAATTTATAAATATGTTATAACCAATATTATAATATTAGTGAACTATTGTAAAAGTACCATTATAATTTAACAATTATGGTAATAATATGCGTAATCACCATATCAATATAACATATTACACAACAAGACCATAAGGCTAATTACCTAAGAAAGCTTACAATTATTAGAATGAATTACGTATTTGGCAAATCATTTGATAAGTTGAATATGTATCAAATAATTATAATAGAAACTAAGCAAACACACAAATCAAGAAAATAATATGATATTAATTAAATAATGTAGGCTAAAAACATATCAGAAAATTAATTAGAATTTTAATAAAATAAAATAAAATAATAGCGAACACTAGAATTTGCATTAGAACTAAAATCCTAAACCCTATCAGATCAAACCCAAACCTTAGAAAATCTTAGATCAAATCAAATAAATCTTGTAACCTTATAATATCATATAAATTAGATTAAAACCATGTTCCCAAAAATTTAGAACCCTAGAAACCCTAAAAGGAATTAAATAAATATTTAATAACCCTAAAATATCGAATGAGTTAGATAAAGCTGGAAACCTAAAAGTAAATCGTTTAGCAAAAACATATCTCCATCAAAATGATCTAATAGCTAAGTTGATATGAAAACTCCATGCTAAACAATTCACCTACTTGATTTCTAACATGCAAATCGAGGCAATATATCTAAATAGTATTTAATAATAAAATAATGAGAAATAATTTCCTATAATTGTAACCTTCCAAAATTCTGTGGAAATCTTATAAGTGGAACCTTAGAATCGAAAATGGAACAGGAATCCTAAAGTCAAACCAAGTTAATCTTAAACACTAGAAACTCCATACTAGATTAGATAGCTTCTAAGATCCTAAAATATGTAATATAAGTAGGAAAATAAGATAACTCGAATCATAAACCAAATATATATTATTAGTCCTAAAACGATCATAGTCGACAAAACTTTGATCGTTTCAAGCATTTACGGGGATCGTTCGTATCCAGAACCACATATAAGACAAGACAAAATATCCCGACAAACAATTTATTCTAGAAATATATTAGGACATTCATAAAAATATAAGATACAATTTTTATGGCTTATAAAAACATAAGTTATAGCTATTATATGTGTATTTTGTCTCTACTAGTAATTAATTTATCACTTTATTTTACTTTTTACTTATCATTTCTATTCATCTATCTCTACTTTTTCTTACACTGCTTTTACACCTATCTCTTACAACTTACATACATATTTCTTACATTTATATTACCAATACTATTTTTACTTAACTTCTCTTATATTTTATTATACTTTTCTACTTAAATTAATTTTTTTCTCTCTTCCCCTTTGTGCAACTGCTGCCCCCTCCCTATTTTCCCTCCATTTTATTTTTTTCATTTATTTTTACATATTTAATTCCCTCATTTTTCTCTATATAAATACCACATCCATCCGTCACTTCTTTCACACTTTTTCTCTATCTTGACTAAACTCTTGTAAAATTGTTTCTCAGGCTCTCTCCCTCTCTTGACCGTGAGCTTCGAAAACCTTGATGAATTTAGATTCTACAATCCCACGCTCTCAACCTCTAAACAATAAAATTGAGATGATTATGGACTATAGTTTGTAATAATATAGTGAAACTTAAAAATATAATATTCGTCAAAATTTAGTTTGTTTTGAGCCCAAACGGGATTAGATTTCGAAAACCATGACCTAGTGCACCGAACGGTAGAAATATTATGATAACAATGTTAGACTTGTAGTAATATAAGGATTTCAAAAATATCAGTTTTATAATTTTTCGGTAACCAAAATTATTAGATATAGCTTATTTGCGCGTATTTTCTTTACTATCGGTATTAATTTGTCTTATCTATTATTCATGTTACTATTCTACATATTCAATACTATTTATCTATTTTTACTTTTCTTGTTACTTATTCTTACATTCTACTATACTTATTTCTTACACTTTACCTTCTCATAAAACTTTATTTGCATCATACCTTACACATTATTACTTTCAATTACAAAAATCACAAAATAATAAAAATCCATACTCTCTCTCCCTCTCTTCCTAAACCAACACCACTACACACAAACAACACCCCTCCCTTTTTTTTTTCATTTTATTTAATTACAACTAATTCCCTCCTCATTCATCTATAAATACCCTCTCTCTCCATTGCTTTCACATACTTATTTGCCATAACAAAACTCTCTCAATATCACTTCTCAAATATTCTCTCTGTAATTCCTCTCTATATTCCCATTATTTCCACACTACAACAACCTCTCTTTCTCTATCATTCACATTTCTACATTAGTTAAATTTCTACCAATATTTTTTTACTATGTCATGTAACTTAATATGACCATGATGTGTTTTTCTTAAACCTATAAGTGTCACGCCCCAAAGGGTATCCTATATGCGACAGTCCGCATACGATATTTAAACTAAGTATGACGTCCTTAGTCATTCGTGAGTTTAAACACCAGGTGTAAGGCTTACATTCGCCATGTAGGGGACCTTACTTTGAATCGAAATAGCTTAAGAAGACATACATAGCGATAAATGTAAATCATAATAGTATAATCGAGATTAATCTATTATTAGATATAAGTAGAAATTGTGACAAACTTAGTAAACAATGGATATATGAGCATGTAAGCTATAATATAGATCGTGCTATGTGTACGTGGATTAAAAGTTGGTGGAATGATTATGATGATGTACAATAGTAGAAACACATGTTAAAAGTATTTGTTATGATTATAAGTTTGTTTGCTATTTGATAAGGAGTTGTATATTGAGGTATGGTGTAAAATAAGTAGTTAAATAAGCTAATGTTAAACATGCTCTATTTTCGTATAAGATGATGAGGGGAACATAGGGAGCTATGTTAAGTCGTGCTTTTTATTGTTTCTTAAAACAAATAGATTTTATTACTCAAGAAGAAACACGACTAAAACATAAGATGCCCTATTCAACCGTGCTTCTCTCTATTTTGCTCAACAAAAAACAATTTTAGAATAGCACGGCTGGAACACGGCTTACTCTATCCAACCGTGTTTCATACTGATCCTTGCGTGTTTAGCATGTTAGGTAGAGCATGACTAGAATACGACTTGTCGTATCACATCGTGCTTTTCATTGGTTTCTAATCTAACGACAAGCATGACATGGTGTATTTAATCGTGTTTCTCACTTGCTTTTACATGAAGGAAAATGAGCAATGTATTTGCCTTTGTTATGAGCACCACCGTGCATAATCCCCTATTTCACCTTGTAAAAAACGTAATAAATAAATCATGATCGCTTTCTTTCCTAATATGAGTACTACCTCATCTCACTTTAGCTAAATTTAATGCCGTGTGTCATATTAGGATTAATAGATTTAAATAGGTTATTAGAATTTAATATGTCACTGACATATATGATCATTAATGTTAAAATAATAATATCAACATGTATGATCATTAATTATAATAATATTACAAAAATCCTCATCTGCCATAGGAATTTGAGATGGAAATAAAGAGGTGCGCTTACTCTAAGATGGCATACGGATAAGAAATAAGAAATTGAATAATGACATAAAGAGTAGTCTTATGTTAACAAATAGCATCACCATATGAAAAGAATATGTCACTATTATATTTGTAGATCATCTCGGTAATTGGGCTTTTGAACCAATTTAATGCCACAGGTTGGTCTTCTAGGCTAGTGATAGGGCTTAGAAGACCGAGTCCATAAGGGAAGTCGCAGGGAGATTTGGCTTGATAGACGCTCGGAATAGAGATCGTTGAACCAGTTTATTCTCTCGACATTATTTGGAATTCTCGTGCGTGAAAAGTAGACTCCAAAAATATCTTCATAGGTTAATTTGGGCTTTCTTTGGCAAAAATAGGGCTTATTGGAATAAAATGAGCCTATTTTATTTTATACTAAAAATGGGCTATTATAATCAGAAAATGGGCTCAATTTTTATTATAAAAACCCTCATTCTATTCCAGGCCCATATCGAAAGCCCATACCCACATACATAAAAAAAAGAATGGATTCTGGCCGTCGGATTCATGAAAGAGATCCAATGGTTGCGAGTAATACTTTATCTCAACCATCCATCCGGATTCATCCAACGGATACTGCTAGCTTCCAACATCTATATATAGGATGCTCCTCCTCCCATTTGGGGGCATTCTGCAGAATGCTAAGATTGAGAGCAATGCATATACTCTGCTGAAATATCTCCAAAAATAGATCAAAGTATCTATTCTATCAAGAACGAGTCAAGAACGATCGAGTCTACTTGATTTGATCTTCTGCCATACTCCCGTACTCGAGAAACCGGGTATGCCTATTCCTCATCCCACGCCTCTCTCTGCAACATCCTATATTTGTCATCAATTTAGGATTTCTCTTGGATCGACCGCCACCCCTATCATACGTGATCGGCCAGTTGCAGTAACCTAACCATACAATCTTATATTAATAATTCATTATTATATGTAATTGTTTCAAAGATATCACAATGACTTTATATAAAATAACAATAATAATATTAAAAATGCCTAAGATTATAACAAGTTACAAGTCATCTCCATTGCACCAAAAAGACCTTGACACCATACCTTTTTTTTTTCTCTCTAAGTTATGATAATGATAACACACGCATCTCTCTTTTGCCACCAGAGTATAGTCATTGAAATGGAAAAATATGTAATAAGTAATACACATCATATATATTTTATGCACATGTGTTATGTAACTACTAATGATACATTAACACATATGCATGGTAGTGGACAATTTTCAAAGAAACCACCATCCTATAGGACCACATGTTAGAATATTATTGATAATTACATCAAACATCATGTATATATTATGCGTTACATGTAATACCCTACCGAATTCTTTTGGAACAGACTTTGTATTGAAAAATGATTTTTAAATAAATTAATGCCCAGCATTCCATCTAATAGTTTTAAGTTGTTAATTTTATTAATGATCATATATAAAGGATCACCCAAATATATACGCATAAGCTTTAAAATTTACTTATTTTGTTGTAGCAATAAACCTAGCAAGATGTCCTATGAAAAGATTAGAAGTTGAAATCTTTATTTCACGCTCACTAGTTAAGTGCTTTTCTCAATGGATTTTAATCAATCTAATTTACAAAATAAAGGATCCATATTAAATAATAGATACAAAAACCAATTACTTATTGATATGATCAGAAAATTGAAATATTTTTTCCTAATGTTAATTGTAAAATGAGCCAAGTTATAATACTGAATCAATAATTGAATCATGATTTTAAATAATTATGGTTGTTAAAATCGTGATTTTAGTATTCACTTGAATATATAAAATTAACAATCGCAGACATTATGAAAATCGATAAAATTATAAATATAGAATTATACACTTAAATTCCCATTCTATATAAAGTCTACACCTAAGCATTTTTTTCATCTATTTTAATTAAGAAAAAACATATAAAATTATAAACTCGAAAAATCATATATTTGATTTGTGATTTTAAGAACCATGCAAATAATATTTGCAACAGAAACTAAATAGATTACAAATGAAGAAATTACATTTTGTCTTGTTTATATAAACATTTATGAATTTTTAAGAAAAAAACCTTGCGATATTCTATAATGACACGCTAATTATAAATGAAATACATTGGCTAGAAAATCATCACTAAAATACCATTTTTCACTTCCGAACTAAAAAAAACATTTTAAGTGATTTATTATGTTAATATAAAGGGTTCATGTTAAAAATGATGTCTAAAATTTCAAAAAAAAGTTCAATTAGGTACATAAAATTTGGTTTTGAATGATTTGATAATTAAACTTTCGTAAAATGTTCAATTACATATTTAAAGTTTGGTTTTGATATTTTTGGTAACTGAAGGAAGTTTTAAAGTATATTTTTCCTATCTGAATAAACTTGCTTCAAATAGAAAAAATATCTAAAACTTATTTTGAGTATTAAAATTATCAAAACTAAATTTAAAAAAAAAAATCCACTAAAACTTGATTCAGTACCAAATTATTGAAAACTAAATTTTAGATACCTAATTAAATATTTTCTTAAGAATTTAGGTATCATTTTCAGTATTATCATTAATATAAATGTCAGGAGAGAGGCCCGTGCCTACTTTCATTTATTTATTGTTTTCCCTTCTCCGTCTCACATGGAGGATGTGTAAATTCCCCACTTTGATTTTGTTTCATTAACATTATTAAACCAGTAGATATTTTTTACTTTTCAAAAATTACTAACGAATATGTATACGAATATATATATATCATTTATAACTAAGCTTAGAATTAAAACATGGAAACTCCTCTGAATGTAGTTGATGTTCATCCAAAATGTAAACAATTACTAAGCTTATACTTCCCTTCTTCTAAAATTCAATATATCATGAACTTTCCAGTACAGAAAACTTCTACATGATATATTAAAGTATGGCATTTTAAGGAAAATGATTATTCATATTCTTATTTTATTTATTATGTTTACTCATTATATATATTTAAGCTTGTTTTTCCTTCTCATATGCACCAATGATAGAAACTAGGAAATACACATCGTTCTGTCGCTGTTAATAAAAATTAATGAGCAAATCGTAATAGGGTGTAACAAATTATACCCTTTTTACGAATTACTATTTTAATATACATATAAATATAAAAAAAACAATTAATTAGAAATAAAATAATAATATTCCCATCACCAACCTTGAATAGATAGAATTTGATATAACTAGTCTATAATCACGGGCATATATAGATATATGGCCCACACAAAATAAAAGCAACAAACTGTGTACTTGTCGGCCATACTTGACATACTTGAGATGACTCAACTAACTCTAGATGAAAACATTAAAATTTTATATCACGTGATAGAAAAAGGAGGAGGAAAAAGGAAAAAAAGGACTTTCATCTTAATTGTAATATCATAATTTTTTTAAAGCTCTAAACTTAGCAAGTTCATAGTGTCAATAGTATTGTATGATAAAATATAGTACCTAAAACTCTGTAGAATCCTGCCATGAAAATATGAAAAGTCCAATAAAAGCTTCCTTACAACACCATCGACTAGTCAATGAGTCAGGAGAATCTAACCCATTACATTGGAATTAAAATAAATAAGAATCAAATAACTTTTCTCCTGATCAATATAAAAAATGGCACATGAACTTTTGCAAAAAGTTCGATTAGGTACCTATGGTTTTGATTTTGAACGATTTTGCACCTAAACTTTCGAAAAAAATTAAACCGGTACTTGAAGTTTGGTTTTGACAATTTTAATATATGGATAAAATTTTCGTGGACTTTTTTCTTACTAGATTTCACATAAGAAAAAAGCTTATGAAAATTTTATTCAAGTACTAAAATTGTCAAAATGAAACTTCGAGTATAAAAAAAAATATCCATAAAAACTTTGTTCATGTATCAAATTATTAAAAACAAAACTTTGGATGCCTGATTCAATATTTTATGAAAGTTGAGGTACCATTTTTATCATTAACCATTTACCTTCTTACTTCTCCTTAGAACCCACTTGGCCATGCAACACAACAATTTAATCTTTTCACCTCATCAAAAGTTTGGATAGCTTTCTCCTAATACCATTCTTGTTGTCACATTGAACATGGAACAAGAGGGGAGGGCATGTGGCTTGTTAGGTCTCCATTTGAGGAGAATTAAACTCATATAAAGAAACATCTAATTAGTCTTATTTTTCCTCAAATCCGGCACATCAAATATATTGCTTTTCTTAGCCAAATTAAAAAAAAAAAAGAATAAAGAAATGAAAAAATGCACACACCCAGCTGCCAATGTGAAGTAGAATAGGTAGCAATAAGCTTCCTTTGCGCTTACACTCCAAGCACACCTCATTAACATAACAAAAGTCCTTGCTATTTTCTCAAGTTAAGGGGCTAAATGTATGTGCTTATTATGAGCTACTGCCACATCCATGAAAGCAAATAGAATAGTCACCAAGTTAATTAAACATTAAAAAAAAAAAAAAAAGAAATTTTAATCTTTTTTCTTTCCACCGCATCTTTCATAGACAAATTATATTCCTCCATTATTTTATGTCCCACAGCAAAACAAAGCAAACACATGAGCTATGACAAGTGTTCTCTAGTGTCTTTAACAAAGGACCCTTTTCTATTCTCGATAAAATTCTCAGCAACTCCAACCATTGGATTCATTTCTTTCAACTTCTTTAAGCTTATGTCCTCTCAATTTTGTCCATGAGTGATGCCACCCATTAAATAAATCGAAAAGGCATAGGGACACGTGCGAACCCAGGAGTGGAAGGAAGGATTAAACATGAAGTTTGCCCACCAACTGCTGCTGATGCCACTTAAATTTGACAAGGATGAGAAGAGAGATGACAAGAAGTTTCAGGTGTCACTTGGAGAAATAATGAATTAGGCAAAGCATCATTGGGCATTATAAATTGTGTCATGTATTGGCTTACCAATTTCTTCTCATCATTATTATATGTTATCTTTCAAAGATATGATAATGATTTAATATACAATAACAATGATACGGTATATAAAAGTAAATTTGTCAATTGATTAAATTAATGAGATTAATTTAGATGGTTAAAACCTTCTAAACCATGATGGGATAATATGACATATATTCTTTTTTTTTTTTTTTGGCCAGAGCGCAACATATATTCACCGTAACAATAATGCATATATCATCTAACAAAATAATCACACTGCAACTGCAAGTCATATTTAAAAAAAAAAAAAAAGAAATAATGTTAGCCAATTACATATATGACATAGCAATTGAATATTAAATAATAAAGCAAATCATGATCGCTTTCTTTCCTAATATGAGTACTGTCTCATCTCACTTTGGCTAAATTTAATTGCTGTGTGTCATATTAGGATTAATAGATTTAAAATAGGTTATTAGCATTTAATATGTCATTGACATATATGATCATTAATGTTAAAATAATAATACCAACATGTATGATCATTAACGTTATAATAATATTACCAAAATCCTCATATGCTGCCATAGGAATTTGAGATGGAAATAAAGAGGTGCGTATGCTCTAAGTGGCATATAGATAAGAAATAAGAAATTAAGTAATGACATAAAGAGTAGTCTTGTGTTAACAAATAGCATCACTATATAAAAAGAATATGTCATTATCATCTTTGTAGAGGGTCATTTCGATAATTAGGCTTTTGAATCAATTTAATGCCACGGGCTGGTCTTCTAGGCTAGTGATACGGCTTAGAAGACCAAGTCCAATAAGGGATGTCGTAGGAAGATTTGGCTTGGTAGGCTTGGAATAGGGATCGTCGGACCAGTTTATTCTACTCTTGACATTATTCGGATTTCTCGTGCGCGAAATGTAAACTCCAAAATTATCTTAATAGGTTAATTTAGACTTTGTTTGGCTAAAATAGGGCTTATTGGAATAAAGAGAGCTTACTTCTATTTTACATTAAAGATAGGCTATTTCAATGAGAAAATGAGCTCTATTTTTATTATAAAAACCCTCATTCTATTCCAAGCTCATATCCAAAACCCATGCCCACATTCATTAAAAAAAGGAATGGATTCTGGCGTCGGATTCATGAAAGAGATCCAATAGTTGCAAGTAATGCTTTATCTTAACCATCCATTCGGATTCATTCAACGGCTACTGCTAGCCTTCAACATCTATAAATAGGATGCTCCTCCTCTCATTTAGGGGCATTCTGCAGAATGCTAAGATTGAGAGCAATGCATATACTCTGTGAAATATCTCCAAAAAAGATCAAAGTATCTATTCTATTAAAAATGAGTCAAGAACGATCGAGTCTACTTGATTTGATCTTCTGCCATACTCACACACTTGAGAAACTGGGTATGCCTATTCCTCATCCACGCCTCTCTCAATGACATCTTATACGTGTCATCAATTTAGGATTTCTCTAGGGTCGACCGCCATGCCTATTGTACGTGATTGGCCAGCTGCAATAACCTCACCATACAATCTTATATTAATAATTCATTACTATATGTAATTGTTTCAAATATATCACAATGACTTGATATAAAATAACAATAATAATGTTAAAAATACCTAAGATTATAACATGTTACAAGTCATCTCTATTTGCACCAAAAAAACCTTGACACCAGACCTTTTTTTTTTTTTCCCTAAGTTATGATAATGATAACACACTCATCTCCCTTTTGCCACCAGAGTTTAGTCATTGAAATGGAAAAATATGTAATAAGTAATACACATCATATATATTTATGTACATATGTTATGTAACTACTAATCATACATTTAACACATAGGCATGGTAGTGAACAATTTTCAAAGAAACCACCATCCTACAGGACCACATGTTAGAATATTATTGATAGTTACATTATACATCATGTGTATATTATGCGTTACATGTAATATCCTACTAAATTCTTTTGGAACAGACTTTGTATTGAAAAATGATTTTTAAATAAATTAATGCCCAGCATTCCATCTAATAGTTTTTAGTTGTTAATTTTATTAATGATAATATATAAAGGATCACCCAAATATACGTATAAGCTTTAAAATTTACTTAATTTGTTGTGGCAATAAACCTTGCAAGATGTCCTATGAAAAGATTAGAAGTTGAAATCTTTATTTCACGCTCACTAGTTAAGTGCATTACTTAATGGATTTTAATCAATCTGGTTTACAAAATAAAGATCCATATTAAAAAATAGATACAAAACCAATTACTTATTGATATGATCAGAAAATTAAAATACTTTTTCCTAATGTTAATGGTAAAATGAGCCAAGTAATAATACTGAATCAATAATTGAATCATGATTTTAATAATTATGGTTGTTGAAATCGTGATTTTAGTATTTACTCGAATATATAAAATTAGTAGAATCTACAAATTATGCAAAACCGATAAAATTATTAATGTATAGAATTATACAATTAAATTCACAATTCTATATAAAATCTACACCTAAACATTTTTTTCATTTATTTTAATTAAGAAAAAACATATAAAATATAAACTCGTAAAATCATATATTTGATTCGTGATTTTAAGAACTATGTAAATAATATTTGTAATAGAAACTAAATAGATTGACAAATGAAGAAATTACATTTTGTCTCGTTTATATAAACATCCTTGAATTTTCAAGAAAAAGAAACCTTGAGATATTCTATAATGACACACTGATTATAAACGAAACACACTTGGCTAGAAAATATATTAAAACACTAACATGAATATTTAAAATAATATATATGCGTCAAGCCTGGTTTTTCGATTTTCTCCGGTTTGATTTCCTTTAATCCGATTCGTACTAAACCCTAACCCATTCAATACGAATCCTCGACTATGAATTAAAGGAAATTTTGAATTTTTAAAATATTTTGGAGTCGCCACTCAACTAAAGTCGAGAAAAAAATAAACCAAAACCAATGGGTAGGTTGATTTTGGTTTTGCTACTGATGTGCAAAAAAATTATTTTTGAAAATAAGAACCAGAAATTGACTCGAGTTTGGGGGCTAACTTATTAAAACCTAAACGGTTACCACTTTAAATTTTCATATTTAAATTGCTTCCTTTTAAACCCTAACTTCAAATTTTAAACTATTTACCAGGATCTAATTATCTAAAATATGTCTAATATGCACAAAAATACTAATCAAATTCCATCAATAATCATATATAATCTAAAAACTCGAAATATTCAAATTAATCAAATCTTATCAAATTCTATCAATATTCATATATTCTAAATTAAATTAATCAAATAAATTCACAAAAATAATTTTTTACATATTTTAAGTTGCCCATTTAGGTGCCTATGTATCTGCTAATCGGGATTAGACCACACGTAGTTCTTTTAGAAAAATTTAATTTGTTGGTTAATTTTAGAATTTTTTGAAATCTTTTCGCTTTGAGTTTATTAAATTTTATTAATTTTAACAAAATTAATTGTTTTCGATATGGATCCTCAATCTATCAATTTTAGGTTTTTTTTTTTTTTTATAAAAATTGGACTTTTCTATATGACAAAAATTTTGAACAAGAAATCATAACCACATGTCATACATATTAATTGATCCTACATATCATCAAGAATAAAAATATTATAAGGAATATCAATATTTAACACGCTAATTTTAATAAAACAATATCATGGCATAATCAAGACTTATATATCATTAAAATTACATTATGAAAGGCAAGATTTCAATGTGGTTTCATATATGGTGAAATTATAAAATTAAATGTTATTACAATCAAGGTCATCACTATATTATAATAAGGTGAAATCATGGCATAAAAGGAATCTTGATGACTATCATCATACATGATCATACAATTTCAAATGTTGTAAACCTAGAACTCTAAAAAATTCATATATTCCTTATGATTATGGCGTGATTATAGTTATATTATCAATGACAAGATCTTAATGTAATTCTACAAACAAGTACCTAACATGATACATATAAAAAAAATTCAATTTTATCACAAAAACAAGATTATTACCATATTAATGCAAAAAGATAGAACATTCAAAAACTATATCATGACAAATTAGATCCTAAAATTTCAACTTAATATTTTTAGAATAAGTTTATGAGACAAACATTCATTGACAAGAAAAAAAAAATTTAATTATAATGACTATACTATCATGATTAAAGCTATTACTAATTTTACATATTTTATTTTTGAATTTTCAAAATAACACAACACATTCATAGCAGATTTTGATATTACAATTATATACTAATTTTTCATTTTTCCTATTTCTATTTTCCTATTTTTTAATAATAATAATAATAATAATAATAATAATAATAATAATAAAATAATAATAATAATAATAATAATAATAATAATAGTTTTCATTATAAAAAAAAATGGAAACAGAGAAAAATATTATTTGGATGAAGGACGCAGGTCGAAGCTGGTCAAATCCGATCAGGATCAAGTCGGATGCAATTCTTCAAACTCGGATTGGCAGCAGGCGACCAACGGACTTCAAAACCACGAATCGGTAACAGCGACGGTGAGGGCGACTGGTGAGCTGGGTTTTGGAGGAGGCCACGAACTCCGGTGGTGTTGGATTCGGCTGGGGACATCGGGAATGTGGGGTTTTGGAGGAGGCCACGAACTGTGGTGGTCTTAAGTATTCAGATGTTATTTGATTTTTCTTTTCTATGTTTTTCGTCTCCTCTATTATTCTTTTTTTTTTCTTCTATTTATAGAGCTAGGGTTTCATGTTTTATTTTGATTTTGATCCAAAAAAATCGAACTACAATGGTTGTAATTTGCGATTAGCTGTCATTAATGTATAAAATTAACTTTCAAACACGTTGTGAGCGAAAAAAATGGATTCTTAAGCTTTTTTCGGTAGTGTAAAAACGAATTTTTTTCACATTTCAAATCCAATTTTGAAATAGTTATGGTTTATGAAAATGTGCAAATTATATATCAAAATGGAGTACTCCGTGTCTAGTTTCAAAATACGTATTTGTTTTGTAAAAAACGGGTTTGAAAACGGGTCAAAAATGACACCCCATCGGGCGGCCGGAGGTAGGAGATGATGAACAGTATAATTTTTTTTTTACAATTTTTGAAATTATATTATACTATATTAATTATATATATTACATCATTATATTTATTTCTATTAAATTGATTTATTTTTCTAATTTTCATTCCTAATTCTAACATTTATAATTTGCAAAAATTCAATTAATTTAATTATGTGTATACTAAGATTAGTACTTATTTTGACAAAAATAAATGTCAAAATGAAGTGTCTACAATATGTATAATCTAAAATTCTAAAATTTCGGAAAGTCCGAATTAAGAATTGTAATGTATCGAAAATCATCACTAAAATACCATTTTTCACTTCCAAACTAAAAAAGAAAAAACATTTTAAGTGATTTATTATGTTAATATAAAGGGTTCATGTTAAAAATGGTGTCTAAAATTTCAAAAGAAAATTTTCATTAGGTACCTAAAGTTTGGTTTTGAATGATTTGATAGTTAAATTTTAACAAAAAGTTCAAATACGTATTTAAAGTTTAGTTTTGATATTTTTGGTACCTAAAGAAAGTTTCAAAGTATATTTTTCCGATTTGAATAAACTTGCTTCAAATAGAAAAAATATCCGAAAACTTATTTCGAGTACTAAAATTGTCAAAATCAAATTTTAAAAAGAAAAAATATTCACTAAAACTTGTTTCAGGCACCAAATTATTCAAAATTAAATTTTAGATACCTAATTAAGTATTTTCATAAAAGTTTAAGTACTATTTTTAATATTAGCACTAATCTGTGCCTACTTTTATTTATTTATTGTTTTCCCTTCTCCGTCTCACATGGAGGATGGGTAAATTCCCCACTTTAATTTTGTTTCATTAACATTATTAAACCAGTAGATATTTTTTACTTTTCAAAAATTACTAACGGACATGTATGTGAATATATATATATATATATATCATTTATAACTAAGCTTAGAATTAGGAAACATGGAAACTCCTCTGAATGTAGTTGATGTTCATCCAAAATGTAAACAATTACTAAGCTTATACTTCCCTTCTTCTAAATTCAATATATCATGAACTTTCCAGTACAGAAAACTTCTACATGATATATTAAAGTATGGCGTTTTATGAAAAATGATTATTCATATTCTTATTTTATTTATTATGTTTACTCATTATATATATTTATTTATATTTAAGCTTGTTTTTCCTTCTCATATGCACCAATGATAGAAACTAGGAAATACACATCGTTCTTTCACTGTTAATAAAAATTAATGAGCAACTCGTAATAGGGTGTAACAAATTATACCCTTTTTACGAATCTACTATTTTAATATACGTATAAATATAAAAAAACAAACAAATTAATTAGGAATAAAATAATAATATTCCCATCACCAACCATGAATAGATAAAATTTAATTTACTAGTCTATAATCACGGTATATATATATATATATATATTATATATATATATGGCCCACACAAAATAAAAGCAACAAACTGTGTACTTGGCGGCCATACTTGACGTACTTGAGATAACTCAATTACCTCAAATGAAAACATTAAAAATTTATATCACGTGATAGAAAAAGGAGGAGGTCAAAAGGAAAAAAACGAGTTTCATCTTAATTGTAATATCATGATTTTTTCAAAGCTCTAAACTTAGCAAGTTCATAGTGTCAATAGTATTGTATGATAAAATATAGTACCTAAAACTCTGTAGAATACTGCCATGAAAATATGAAAAGTCCAATAAAAGCTTCCTTACAACACCATCGACTAGTCAATGAGTCAGGAGAATCTAACCCATTACATTGGAATTAAAATAAATAAGAATCAAATAACTTTTTCTCCCGGTCAATATAAAAAATAGCACATGAATTTTTGCAAAAAGTTCGATTAGGTACCTATGGTTTTGATTTTGAATGATTTTGCACCTAAACTTTCGAAAAAAATTAAACCGGTACTTGAAGTTTGGTTTTGACAAATTTATGTAAAGACCCGACATGCTCAATTTTCAAATTAAGCACACCAAGTCCCTAACCACGTATAACTCTTACGAATTATACGTAAGGTTGTCTTAAAAGAAGGTGTTTATGTTGAATATTACTATTAGATTTTAGATTGTGAAATCATTTAGTTAGATTTTCGGATAACTAGATTTAGCAGCGGAAATAAATTTTATAAAACAATTTAGAAATAAAGACATTTCAAAACTTTCACTCTTCTTAAGTGGAGAATTATTGGATTAAACAAAGCTTTGCAAAAGTTAATTACAAAACATGGGCTCTATTATGCCCTTTAAAGAATATGACAAATTTATATCATAAATCCAGCTCTCACTAATACAAAACAAAAAGAAATAAAATAATTAACTACATCTACGCTCCTACTCACTTCACTCATCCACAGATTCTCTCCGAATCATCACAAATGCCGAAAACCCGAGTCAAGCATCACCAATAGCAACAACATCATCATATCATCATCTCATCATCCATCATTACCAACATCAATAAGAACTCATCATCATCAACTTCATCAACATCGTCTTTATCAACAATAAAACCTGTAAAAAGAATAACAACAACAAGAATGAGCCGAAGCCCAATACACAGCAACACAATCACACACGGAGTGACACACGAGCTTAACTAAATGCAAATGTTACAATCATAAGTTATTATCTTTCTTTAAAGTAAACAAATCAACACGGGAGTATTCAAACTCTGAGCATTAAGGATCTAATATCACGTCCGCCTCCCTGAGTGGTCCCTACTGTTCATACAGACTAGGCAGCCCCACCTTCCGGCGTAGCCCGTAATACTAGGGGATCTCGAGTAACGTATCACGACGCTTAGGGGGCTGATATAAGTAGCTCGGATACTTATATCTCCTAGATAAATCTATCCAATAACGAGAAAGTTCCATGCCCCCAATCTGAGCAAGGTGCCGCTCTCCGAACCAGATTCAATGGCGTAAAAGACAATCAACACTCATCAATTATTAAGTCAAGTTTAAGTTCTTAATTTATTTTAGATGCCTATCCTAACATCCAACACACAAGTTACTACATACCTTATATAAGATCGCCTGTAAGAAAAATATGAACCTCAATGGTGATGTCCACTACTTGACAGAAACTCAAATGAGTTTATTTCCTTTTGTAAAAGATCCACCAACTCCTTACAAAACAATTAAAAAACCAATCAATTAAACTAGCTCAATCTAATCAATTACTATGTCATCTATACCAAATTTTATTAAGATCCTATTTGAGCAGACACTAATGTGGAACCCCACTATGGCTGCGATAAATCGCCCTGCCAAAGTATAGACAGTTCTCCTTTGTCTGTCAAAGTATTTCTTTTCACTTTGCTTATGGTTTCTTATCCACAAAGCATCAACAAAACATTTATATTCAAAAACACATAAATCCAAAGCAATTAAACATTTGAAACAACATATTCCTCATGTTATTCAAAGATCACCCTAACACATTCATTTAACCCAATTATTTGTTACTAACCCATTTTAGCTTAACCTTAGTCAAATTGATTAGAATTATTCATTTAAGTCATTTACCAAGTCAAATTGATTAACCTTAGCCATTTAATTCAAAAGCTAAGCCAAGTGGATTAAGCTTAAGAAATCTAGTTCATTTTAGTTTAATTGAGTTCATTAAGTCAAACTCATTAGAATTAATCATTTAATCTAATTACTAAGCCAAAGTAATTAAACTAACTCAATCTAATTTATTTTAACTCATTCAAGTTCATTTAGTCAAGTTGAACTTAGATTGTAACTAGATTCATTTTATGTTAAACTCGCATATTTAACTCAATTATTCACTAAATCTATAAATCTATCTAAGTCATGTTTAATTAAATCAATCTATCAACATAACACATCAAACATCACTTATCTATCTCATTTTAACTCAAAAAGATCAATTTACACTTAACAATAAACATTTAGAAATAAAAAACAAGTTTTAATTTTGTTTAAGAAAACACAATAGCCGGAAATAATCAAAACTTAAGCATTGATAGGTTTCAAATTTGTAAAAACTCAAAACATGAAAGTTGTAGATCTCTTTTTAAGCTTTTTATAGCAACTTGAGTCATTTCAATCGGAGGCCGTATGAAAAAGTTATGGCCAAAATACAAAGAGGTTGCGAAACAGGGCACTGAGTAAAACACCGGTACTTCAAAGCCGGCGGTGTAAATTTCAAAACCGGCAGAGTAAAGGCTCAACACCGGCAGCGTTGGAGGCAGCTTTAAGAAAATGCATTCTGTTCCCTTCAACACCACCTCAAAGCCGGCCACGTAAAAGCTCCAGGAGCCGGCGTTGAAGACAGAATAGGTTTGCGAAAAGAGGTTTTTTTTACACTTCCTTTTATCAAAACTTCTTCAAATCATTTTCTAAGCTTCCTATATCAATTCTAACATTAAATAAACTCTAATAACAACTCCTAACACTTCAATCTTTTTCCAACAACTTCAAACAATAATCAAACCATCACAAGCTACAATTTATCATATTCTTCCTCAAACTCAACTCCCCACTTCTATCAACCATTAAACCAACAAATACAAATGTAAACAACACTTTCAACTCAATTCAACATCAATTCACCAATTAGAAATGTAAATAACAAGTAAGAACAAAGAGAAATAAAAATAGAAAACTTAGCTTTTTGGCTAAATCATGCAACTTCTTGTACTTCTAACTTTGATTTCCTTCTTCTATTTTCATATTCTACTTGATTCCTCCTTTCCTTCTTATTGAAATTGAGATTTGTGTGTTGAATTTTGAAGAGGGAAAGAAGAAGAAGAAGAAGAAGAAAGAAGAAGAAAAAAGAAACGTAAAATGGATGAAGAAAAGCAAAAGGGCAGCTAAAAGAAAGAAAATAAAAGGAAAGGATAAAGTCAAATTTGGCTAAAATAGGAATAGGGTATAGGTTTAGAACTATCAGATCAATATCTATAGTTCCATAAGTATTTAAAAGATGATTTCTGAACCAATAGATTATAAATTAAGATCTTAAAATAAGAACTTAATTTAGGAATTTAATTTGGATACAAAGATATTTAATTTGAGTTTGGGTTTAAGAACTGATATTTTTATTCAAGCAAATGAACTCAAATTTTACTAAGATTTAGGAATTAGTGTTTAAGCTAAGAATCAAGAGTTTAAGAATCCTCTAAACATTTTTAGAACACATTTAGGGATTTTAGGAATTTCAAATCTCAAAACCAACTTAATTATTAGCTAATTAAATTAAGCCAACTTGTCTAATTAAGTCCTATAATTCATTTGATTCATTTAATCTATCTAAACTCAATTTCTAATCTAGGTGAATATTTGGGATATTTCATTTTAATATCTGGATAAAATTTTCGTGGACTTTTTTCTTACTAGATTTCACATAAGAAAAAAGTTTATGAAAATTTTATCCAAGTACTAAAATTGTCAAAATGAAACTTCGAGTATAAAAAAAATCCCACACAAAAACTTGTTCATGTATCAAATTATTAAAAACAAAACTTTGGATGCCTGATCAATATTTTATGAAAGTTGAGGTACCATTTTTATCATTAACCATTTACCTTCTTACTTCTCCTTAGAACCCACTTGGCCATGCAACACAACAATTTAATCTTTTCACCTCATCAAAAGTTTGGATAGCTTTCTCCTAATACCATTCTTGTTGTCACATTGAACATGGAACAAGAGGGGAGGGCATGTGGCTTGTTAGGTCTCCATTTGAGGAGAATTAAACTCATATAAAGCAACATCTAATTAGTCTTATTTTTCCTCAAATCCGGCACATCAAATATATTGCTTTTCTTAGCCAAATTAAAAAAAAAAAGAATAAAGAAATGAAAAAATGCACTGTAAAGTCCCGCTATCACCCTTATATTTGAAATAGGAGATAATGGTTCTCCAACCACATATAACCCCTAAGATTATATGTAAGGTTGCCTGAAGGAATTGTTTGAGTAATTGTTTATCTAATTCCATAAAGATAATATACAATAGGATACATAGATTTTTTTTTCTAACCTTAAACAAAACTATATTACTACACTACCAACACATTTTGCAAATGATACAACTTAACTTCTAAATAGCTAAACACATACATATATATATATATATATATATATTACATCCAAAGGCTTCTTCCAAGCCTTAACAAAAATCCTCAAAACACAACCTTAAATTAACACACAAATTACATCGTCAACCAAAAAGAATCACATCTAATATATTACATTCATAGGGGTCCATTGAGTTCATGGTCATCTCTAATCCTCTAACCTATCAAGAAAATCTTCAAAGTCGGTTCCGTACCCCATACTCGTATAGAACTCGTCGGAGTCATCACCTGAAATAGATAAAATATGAGCTAAAGGCCCAGTACACAAGTAACGAATACAAAATGCGAAGTGGATCACACATTCTTAGGCTAAATGTATTATGCAACAATCACTCGTTTATTATTGAGTCTTTAGTTAGTAAGACAACACGGGAGTATTCAAACTCCGGACAATAAGGATCTAGTATTACGTTCGCCTCCCTGAGTGGTCCCTACTGTTCATACAGACTAGGCAGCCCCACCTTCTGGCGTAGCCCGTAATACTAGGGGTTCCTGAGTAACATATCACGATGCTCAGGGGGTTGATATGAGCAGCTCGGATACTCATATCTCCTAAACAATTCTATCCAATAATGAGAAAGTACCCTGCCCCTAATCTGAGCAGGGTACCGCTCTCCGAACCAAATTCAACGACAAACAAAGACAATCAACACTCATCAATTAATAGAATTTTTTTAATTAAAGTAGTTTGATTTTGATGCCTATCCTAGCAATGAGACAAGCAAGTTACTGCTACCTGAGATAGCTCGGAAATTAACGGGGTTGATTGGGCAAGGATCTATCACTGTTTAAATCAATATCGAATTTCACACTTACTTAAGTACTAATTAACTAGTTAAAAATATAAATAAATCAAAGAAATCCAAATAAATTAATACAAAGTCATAATAAAGCATTTAAACATCCTATTATATCCTAGATCGCTTAACAAATACTTAATTGATCATATATCAAACTTCGAAAAATTTTAAAGAAAGTTTTTAAAATTCAAAAGCACAGGGGATACGCTGGCACTCAAAGCTGGTGGCCTTGAACCGGTGTTCGATACTCTGAAAATCAACACTACTAACGCTGGCAGCGCTCAAGGGTACGCCGGCTGCCTTGATTATAAGCCGGCGGCTTTGAGCCGGTATAGAATCCAAAATTCAAATTTCCAAAAGTTTACAGAGAGGTACAAACCGGCAGCTTATCCATGTATGCTGGTAGCTTCTCACCCTATGTTGGCGGCTTTGGAATCCCAGTAGCCGGCGTACAATGTGAAAGAAGGAACGCCGGCTGACTTTTCTAGTGAAACCGACGGTGTTCAATCGGCCTAAGAAATTTGATTCTGTTGGCTTCCAACACCGCCTATAAGCCGACGGCGTAGAAGCCCCAGATGCCGGCGTACGTTCAAATTTTAGCCTATACGAAAATGTTTTTGATTTCCCGTTTTATTACAACTTTGTTCATTTTTCAAAAATTCCCCAAACTTAATCCAAACTTTCTAAAGCTTGTTATATGATCCAAATACTATCCTAACAACATGAATTCTACTTCTAATCATCAAAACACTAATCACACTTCAATTCACACTCAATACTCAATCTTCAATTTCCAAAATACTCATCCCCACACATCAACACTATATAGAATAAACTACCACTCCATTAGCCACATAATCTCATTCAAACTATCATCAATGCACCAAATCAATCCCACACCAATTATCACATCAAAATCATTTCTATTCTAACATTTACAAACAACACAATATAGAACATAAAAAAAAGATAAAGTTTGCATTAAACTCACATGACTAAATCTTGGCTTGGAATGATTTCAAATCCTAAAGCTTGTAATAAATCTTGGCTTAGGGTTTAAGATTTTGGGATGAGAAAGAGAAAGAAAGAAAGAAAGAAAGAAAGAAAGAAAAGAAATGAAAATTCGTATGGAAATGGGGCTGCCAAAAAGGAGGTCTTAACTTGTCCAATTAAAGTCAATTGTCATCCAAATTACCATTAGGGGTATATTTGTCCTAGGATTAATTTGGGCAAATTTCAAATGCATTTGAGTTGTATTTAGGCTTAAAAAGGGTTAAATTTGAAAATTCTGTCACAAATCCTAAGCTATTCAAAAGTAATTTGATTAAATTCTAAACATAACACATGCATATTAATTTGAAAAAGACACACATATTCATTACACTATACACACATTTATACATATCAAACAATAATATTAATTTCATAATACTATACACATATAAAATAACACATTCACTAATTATATTAACTAAGCACACACACACACACACACACATATATATATCATTCAATAACACATTAATATGTAATTTAAGGAATTCATGGCTATTTCATTCTCTCCTCCTTCAAAAAGTTTCGTCCTCGAAACTTAGCTTACCTTAACACTATTCAAATAACTCAGGGTACTTTTGCTTCATTTCATTCTCGGGCTCCCACGTCGCTTCCCTCTCGGTTTGTCCAGTCCACAAAACCTTCACATAAGGAATTACTTTTCTCCTCAACACTTTATCAATCCTATCCAAGACTTTGATCGGTTTCTCCACTGTGCTCAAATTTGGTTGAACCTCCGGTTGATGTGTAGAAATGATAGCTTCGGGATCTGATATACATTTTCGAAGTTGTGACACATGGAATACATCATGCACTTCCGACAAATTTGGTGGTAGAGCCAATCGATAAGCTAATGGTCCAATTCTTTCTAGAATCTCATACGGACCAATGTACCTTGGATTCAATTTGCCTCTAGCTCCAAATCTAATAATCCCTTTTGTTGGAGAAATTTTAAGAAACACATGATCACCAACTTCAAACTCCAATGGTCTTCTCCTCATGTCGGCATAGCTTTTATACCGATCTTGAGCCGTTTTCATCCTTTGCTTAACTACTTGGATTTTATCACTGCTTGTTGTACCAATTCTGGACCCAAAATAACTCTTTCCCCAACTTCATCCCAGTGTATTGGAGATCTGCATTTCCTACCATAAAGTGCTTCATAGGGTGCCATCTGAATTGTTACTTGGAAACTATTGTTGTAGGCAAATTCAACAAGTGGCAAATAAGTATCCCACTTATTGCCAAAATCTAGAGCACATGCTCTAAGCATATCTTCCAAGATTTGAATCGTTCTTTCCGATTGCCCGTCTGTCTGTGGATGAAATGCAGTACTAAACTGAAGTTGAGTACCTAAAGCGGCATGTAGACTTTTCCAAAACCGGCTGACAAAGCGAGAATCTCGATCAGAAGTAATTGTCTTCGGAATCCCATGTAATCTCACTATTTCTTTGATATAGATATGTGCCATTCTTTCTAAGGAATCTCCAACTCTCAAAGGTATGAAATGAGCCGATTTCGTTAATCTATCCACGATTACCCAAATAACTTCATGTTTGGCAATAGTCTTGGGTAAAGCCGATATGAAATCCATGGTGATATCATCCCATTTCCATTCAGGTATGGATAAAGGTTGAAGTTCTCCTCCGGGTCGTTGATGCTCGATTTTTATTTGTTGACAAGTCAAACACTTGGAAACATATTGAGCAATATCTCTCTTCAAACCTTCCCACCATAAATTTTTCTTCAAATCTCTATACATTTTGGTGGTTCCCGGGTGGATCGAATATGAAGATGAATGAGCTTCCTTCAGGATTTCTTCTCTCAACTCATATGGCACAAAAAGTCGATTCCCATATCTAATAACTTCATCCTCATCAATCCTCAACTCTTTTCTCTTCCTTCACCAATGGCTATCTTTATTCTTTTAACTTCATCATCTTCCTTTTGAACTTGTTTAATCCTTTCCAAAATTGTCGGTTGCAAGGATAATTGAGCCAATATCACATCAACTTGCTCTAATGTAACTCAAGTTCTAACTTCATGAAATCCATCTGAATCTCTCTTTGCTAGAAATCAAAGTCACATCATTCATTTGCCTCTTCCTACTGAGTGCATCTGCTACTACATTAGCTTTTCCAGGATGATAAAGTATTTCCACATCATAATCTTTAATCAACTCAAGCCATCTTCTTTGCCTCATATTAAGCTCCTTCTGTGTGAATATGTATTTCAAACTTTGTGATCCGTGTAGATCTTGCATTTCTCTCCAAACAAATAATGTCTCCAAAGTTTCAATGCGAGAATCACTGCTGCCAATTCAAGATCATGCACCGGGTAATTCTTCTCATGGGGTTTTAGTTGCCTTGATGCATAAGCTATAACTTTTCCATCTTGCATGAGAACACAACCGAGTCCTTGGATAGATGCATCACTAAAAACTTCAAATTCCTTCCACTAACAGGCAATGCCAAAATAGGAGCTGATATCAATCTTTCTTTCAACTCTTTAAAACTCCTCTCACACTTGTCATCCCACACATACTTAGTATTCTTCCGTGTCAACTTTGTTAAGGGGATGCAAGTTTCGAAAATCCTTCAACAAACCTTCGGTAGTATCCAGCTAATCCAAGGAAACTTCTAATCTCACTCACATTAGTAGGTCTTGCCCATTTCAAAATGGCTTCAATCTTCATTGGATCAACGAAATACCTTCTTTGAAATAATATGTCCAAGAAAGGATATTTCTTCCAACCAAAACTGACACTTGTTAAATTTCGCATAGAGTTTCTTCTCTAGGAGTTTTCGTAACACAAGTCTTAAATGTTCTCGATGCTCTTCCTTGTTCGAGAATATATCAGAATATCATCAATGAATACTATGAAATGAATCCAGATAATCCTTGAAGACTCTATTCATCAAATCCATGAATGCGGCTGGAGCATTGGTTAACCCAAAAGGCATCACCAAAAACTCGAAGTGTCCATACCGAGTTCTGAAAGCTGTCTTCTGAATATCTTGCGATTTGATCTTGAGTTGATAATATCCTGATCTCAAGTCGATCTTAGAAAACACTGTGGCTCCCTTTAACTGATCGAACAAATCATCGATCCTAGGTAAAGGGTATTTGTTCTTAATAGTAACTCGGTTCAATTCCCTGTAATCAATACACATGCGTAAACTTTCATCTTTCTTCTTGACAAACAGCACAGGAGCACCCCAGGGCGATATACTCGGTCTGATAAAGCCCAAATCTTGTAACTCTTGCAATTGTAACTTCAACTCTTTCAATTCAGCTGGAGCCATTCTATATGGAGCTTTAGAGATAGGTACTGTTCCAGGCAATACTTCAATTCCAAACTCTATCTCCCGATCCGGTGGTAATCCAGGTAACTTCTCGGGAAATACATCCACAAACTCATTCACAATTGGCGTCATTTTGATATCCACTTCTTCAATATTTATAGCTGCCACAACTGGTTTTTCCCATAGCTCCATAAACTTCATACTCCTAGGTCTTAACCTCTCCAATTTATATGTGAAACTCCCTTCAATCAAGCCAAAACTTAACTCCGCCTTACTACAATCAATCGTAACCTTTTAATGATTTAGCCAATTCATTCCCAAAATCACATCAAAATCAGATAAAGGCAATACTATCATATCAATAGGCATGTTCACATTTGAAATCACAACACTTATATTTTTACACACACAAGGATGCCTATTTTCAATCACCAACGGAGTAGTCACACACATAACACGATCAATCAACAATTCAGAGACAAGCTCACAATCATTCATAAAATTTTCAGAAATACAAGCATGAGTTGCTCCAGTATCAATCAGCACATATGCATCCCTATTAGCAACACTCAGTATACCTGCCAAAGTGTCTACTGAAGGAGTATCCTCAATTTGCTGTAAGCAAAAACCCTTGCATTTGTCTTTCCCTTCTCTATATCAACTCCACTCTTACATTGGTCGATCCTTGCAATTAGCAATATGACCTTCTGCTTGCAATATGCACAGAAAGACCGGTGGTAATTTCGGATTCTTGCACTCTTTAGACTTATGCCCAACTTGACCACATGAAAACATGCATTGGGAGTCCACTTGCAATCGGACAACTCATGAGGACCATAGCACCTAAAACATTTCTTTTCAAATGCAAGTGTAGGAGCTTTATATGTCGGCTTTTGATTCCTTGTCGTCCCATAAAGGCTTCTTTCCTTTACCAACACCCCGATAATTATCATAGGATGAAGTGGAAGCGGGTCTCTTTCCCAGAAATAGCTCTCTTGCTCTTCTAATTCTACTATCATTTGAATTTGCTCCATTAGCAAAGCTTTGGCCACCGTATCTGATAGGGTATGCAACTCAAATTTCTTCACTTCACTTTGGATTTCTTCATTCAGTCCATTCTGAAATTTCTGAACTTTCATTTTTCATCCCGGTAATCACCTCCAGCAAAGCGCAACAGTCTACAGAATTCACCATATATTCATCCATAGTCTTGCTCCCTTGTCTCAAGTTCAGCCAATTGGCTATCATCCTCTCTCTTACTGAATTCGGAAAATACTTGGTGAAAAATACATCCTTGAATGCATTCCATGATATGGGTAGTTGTAGATTTCCACTAGTTAATCTCCACCAATTATAAGCCTCTTTCTTCATCATGTAAACCGCTAAATCCACTTTATTATCCTCCAGTATTCTACTAGCTGCAAATGTTTTCTCAAGCTCCTCTATCCAACCTTCAGATACTGTAGGATCAGTACTAATGCCATCAAATTCTGGAACCATCTTGCTAAAATCATGTAATTTGATTTGATTGGATTGATCATTTACAAGAGTAGCCTCATTTGATCTCATTCCCTGCTGGTTACCTTGTTGCATGAGATGCTGCGTTTGTTGATACATCATATCCCTCATCATACAATACATCGAGTTCGGATCACCAGTAGGTATTTGTGACATAGGAGCAATGGGTGGCATAGGTGGAGGTGGAGGAATCAGAGTCGGTGGAGGAACTTATGAAGCTGAAGCCGATGCAGGCAATGGAGTAGTCTTACTGCTCGGTGTAGAAGATGAAGTAGGAGCAAATGTAGACGATGACTGTGGTGGTGGTGGCATACTTTCTCTATCAGAATGTTGCCTGGTAAACCTCCTCAACCTGTCCATCTTTACAATTGCATATATATATTCAATACACATTCACACATATATATCAATTCCTCATCACATGCAAAACTCATCAATTTAACATTTACATTCATATAAAAATGAACAAACAATTCAACAAGTCATCAACAAACAATAAGCAATTAGTAAACAAGAAAACAAATAACAAATATATAATAGACAAAAACACACAGTTTACTTAAGAATTTCTTGAAGTCGAGCCTAATCTTGCTAAAATATGAGCCTTGACCAATAGAGCATGTGACCCTCAACGAGTGTTTTCACAGATTATTTGCACGCGTGAAAAGTTACAAAATTCTATTAGAAAGGATCTGTCGAATTTGACACGTGTCAAGTAAAGATGGCCATGCTTTATGTACCTAGTAGTCTATAAATAAATGTGCAAGCGTGCATTATAAAGTATGTACCAACAGTGTAAATCAGTATTAACATAGAATAGATTTCTGAAGAATTTTTTTGGTAAAAGAATTTCCATTTCTTTTTACTTGAAAATTTCTTCTATTTTCTGGGTTAAATCAATTTAACCCAATGTTCGTAATTTTCTATGAATTTCTGAGCATTTAATTGATTAATCTTTTGAATTTGTTTATTTCTTCTAATTTGTGCTTTTTTTGATAAATCCATGGAGAAATAAACTCTTACAACTTAGGGATTACGAATCTAATTCCTGATTTAGTCTGATTTCAAATGCACTTTCAAGTAAATTTGATTTGGTGTTTGTAATTAGTAACTTGAATTTAACTTGTGGTTTTTAAAGGAATGGTGCATTCTTTTAGATCCACGATTGATTTCAATTGAATAGATCGAGAGATCATTCAATTGAATAAATCTATGGTTGCTAATGGAGTCGATCCTAACTATCTCTTGTCGAAGAATGGGTGAAGACTTTCTGTCACTTGTTTTAAAAATTCATTGAGTTGTCTTTTTAAACCAATGGATTCCCATTCTTTATACGGATCTAATTAAAACTTTAGATTACTAGTTTTAGCTAGATTTAGAACTACTGACTTCAAGAAGAACTTTAGTTTAAATTAGAGAATCCGGCGGTATAAACATACAATTTTAACAGCTTTTAAGTAGTTCTTATCCTTAAGGAATCATTCTGATAAGGAATTGGTGAAATAACCTTGGGCTATTATTTTATAGAAGTTACAAGCTTATTTCTAATTCTGCCCGTTAAACATTTGTTAATATTCCTAACTTAGTATAGTTTTTTACCCTTTATGATTTTCTAAATTCTTTCTTTGGTTAGACAATCAATGGGATTGAGAGTATACTAGATGCCAATCATTCCCTTGGGACCAACCTAAATCATTTACTATGCTAGATTTGATGGGTGCGCTTGCCCTATGAGACTGTAGTTATTGGTTTAGAAAACATTTATAACTTTAAAAAACTCGGTTAATGATCAACGGAATTTGAACTTTTAATTTCACATAATCTACATTTTAAAAACCAAATCCAAACCAGTAGGTAGTTAAAAGAGACAAGAGAAGGAAAAAAAAAAAAAAGAGGAAAAAGAAGAAGAAAAGAGGGTTGAAAAAGAACAAGAAAAAGAAAATGTGAAGCAAATAAAACACATACAAAAGAAAAAGAAGGAAAAAGAAATTGAGTAGAAAAAGAGTGTATCTCCTATTTAACCATACAAATCTCCTTTGCCTTGCCTTGAAAGGGCAAGGAGGAGATGGGATGAGGAATAGTTTAAAAAGTTTTTAGAATTGTTTAAGCAGCTACATATAAACCTACCTTTGGTTGATGAACTTTTGCAAATGCCAAAGTATGCAAAATTTTTGAAAGAGTTGCTTTCCAGTAAGAAGAGATTGGAGGAGATATCCCTAGTGACCCTTGGAAGAGATTGTTCTGCAGTTTTGTTGAACAAGCTCCTCGAAAAAAGGAAAGATCCAGGGAGTTTTCTCATACCATGCTTAATAGGGAATCTCCCTATGGAAAAGGCATTAATTGACCTTAGGGCAAGCATTAATGCCATGCCCTATACATTTTCAAGAAACTAGGGTTAGGAGAACCCAAACCGACAAAAATGAGCTTATAATTAACTTACAGATCTAATAGATACCCCAAGGGAGCAATTAAGGATGTTCTTGTTAAGGTCCAAAACTTCATCTTTCCTGTTGATTTTGTGATTCTGGATATGGACGAAAGGATTTATGTCTCTTTGATTTTGGGGAGACCATTCCTGGCAACCACAGGGGCAGTTATTAATGTTGAAAATGAGAAGTTGGCGTTGAGAATGGGGCACGATGAAATGATAATAAAGTTATTAGGAAGTGCAAAGCAAGAGATAACAAATGATGATGATTGTTTGACACTAGAGTTCATGGATGATGAGATTCTTATATCAAATCAAGATTTGGCTAACAAGCTCTATTTTAGGAAGGAAAATACAGATGATGATGAGCCTATGAAAGAATCTTTAAAGAGTGGAGTTTAAGAAGAAAATGCAAAAAACGGGAATGAGATAAAAAAAAAAAGAACAGGATGATGCTGATAGATGTGTATTTTTACACATTTATCCTACTCAAAATAGCACTATTATAGTCAAATATTTAAGAGTTTAATGTGAATATTGTTTAAAATCAATGATTTATAAACTCTTTGAATCAATTGCATTAATTTGTGAAAAAGGATCAATTTTTTTCCATAAATCATGTGTTTTGTTGCAAGATAGAAAATGGAACTATCTTTTAGTCTTTAGCTTTTATTTTTATTTAAGAAATATATAATTTGTTTTCCTTATTTTTTTTTATTATAGATATGAATGCATTTTCTTTTTATTTATATAAAAGTTGTTATTATTATTATTATTATTATTATTATTATTATTATTATTATTATTATTATTATTATTATTATATTATTATTACTACTACTACTACTACGCATAGATATATATATATATTGTATACTTTCAGTTATATATATATATATATATATATATTAATATCCTAAACATCCGCGCAGCCACATCTCTACGCAGCAAAACGATAATTCCAGCAGCTCTCCATTCAACAGAGCAGTCTACAGCAAAGGTCCTAGCTGACAGATGTAAGTTTGATCTCATCCAAACTAAGCTGGAATCCTAATTTGTTCCGATCTCAGCAAATACAATATAATCCAACTTGGTTATTTCACCGAGCTCCATTGCACCTATCCATCATCAATCACATTTAAATCAGAAGGAGGGCCCACCATCTTGACTATTACACTTACCCTCTGCATTATTCACAGCTAATGGGGGCCACTTGCCATACCCATTTTCCTACTCTGCTAATCTTCTCATGACAATTCAATCTTTTCACTTTAAAAAAAAAAAAAGGAAACATGGGCCCCACTTCAAATGGCACACAGAAGAAATCACAAAGGGATTTACCCTTGTTTTTGAGGGGGTACAAATAGTTTTTCGAGGAGAACGGGAAGAGGATTTTTTTTTGGTACAGAACACTTCCAGTAAAATTTTTAGATTTTCCTTTTTACTACCAAAGATGTATTTTATTTTTAGCGGGCACTAAAACCTTTTGTCCTTGTAACTCTACGGGGTGTTCTTTGGGATCATAAACACCAAGCTATGCCGATTATTTCGGATGTTCGGGATCAAAACCTAGATGAAGTATTGTTCTTCAAAGGTGTTTTCTTTCCTTTGTGCTTTTATCTGTTTAGCTTGGTTGTTGTTTATGTTTTTCTGATGCACTGGAAATATTATTTATGGTTTTTGTATTGATGGATTCGATGAACTGATCGTTTATGATTTTTCCTGATGTTGTTGAATGAGTATTTGGGTATTTACCTATTGTTATTTGTTGTCTATTTTGATTTATGTCTGGCCAACATAAACTAGATAGGTTAGATTTGAGAAACTCAAGAGGGAATAAAAAATCTGAACAAATGCATTTAGATGTTTTAGGACAGATTCGTCATAGGAATATGCGAGTTTTAATAAAACTCTTGAACTCACGATCTTAATGCAGTTAGAAATATATTTCGTAATACTTGAAGGTAATCGATTTATATTTTTAACTAGAGTAGTCAATTTGGTGTGAGCGAATTTTCTACTAAACCAATGATTATAGATAAATATCCTTGATTGGACTTTTTATGCTATAATTAGAATTTTCACTACTTCGGAAGGTGAGTGAATTCTAGTGAGTTTGATTAAATCCCACATAATCAACTTCGTCATCATTTTCAATCATCGCATCATTTCATATGAGATTATATTTGCATTCCCTATCATTTTTAATGCATCCTAAGATCCCAAGAATCCTGTTAGTGTTACTAGGACATTTGGTTCATGTGTTCATTTGTTTTATTTAGTTTTTTTTTTAATCTTCAAAATTATTAGCTTAGATTAAAGAGAAATTTAGTAATCTGGTACTTAGCTATCATCTTTCTCTTGGGACCAACCTTGTTTTCCTTCTCTATACTACACTTACGACCGGTACACTTGCCGGTATGTTTTCATTTCTCAATTGATTTTCAAAATAGTAAGTGTAGGTAAGTGACGTTTTCAATAGTGAAGATTTCAGGTATTTCAAATTATCATCAATTTTTTTCTTATCAAAGAAATCACACATCAAAGTTTTTGGCGCCGTTGCCGGGGGATCGGTGTCATTAGCTAATATTGGATCAAAAGTTTTTCCTTGAGACTAAGCATTTGTTTTCTGTTGGTTCATGGTTGTTTTCTTTTCAGTAGTTTATTTGCTTGTTTATTTATCTTATTTTGTGTTGTTTAGTTTGTTTTCTTTAGCGCATTCTTATTCTTGTTAGCTGTAGTAGTAGTTTAGTTTCTGTTTTTGCTTTTTCTTGGAACTTTCAGTGTTGTTTTCTTTTTCTTGTTTATTCATTTTTTTTATTTTGAGAAAAGTTTGTAAGTGCCAAGATCATTTTCCTTTGAGTACTTAACTGTGTATGTCAAGTGAAGAGATTCCTGATCTTACATTTTTGTTTGGCCCTGAGATTGAGAGAACTCTTCATAGAAGGCTGAGAGAAAGAAGAGTTATGGAAGGCATTGGCAATGATGGTAATCAAAATATTCTTGCTAGACAAAGAGGTGCAGATGAAGATAATAAGCCGATGCGTGAATATTTTATGCCCACCGTTGATGGAGTTGCACCACCAATTGCATGGCCAGCAGTTCAAGCCAATAATTTTGAGCTCAAGCCATCATTGATTCAAATGGTGCAAGTTAATCAATTTGGTGGAGGACCTTTGGAAGATCCACACGACCATTTGAAGAATTTCTTACAACTTTGTGTGACAATAAAGAATAATGGAGTTTCAGATGATGTTATTCAACTTCACTTGTTTCCTTTTTCTCTTAGGGACAAGGCGAGGAGTTGGTTAAACTCATTACCTCCACAATCTTTGACAAGTTAGGATCAATTAGCAAGATTATTCCTTTAGAAATTCTTTCCACCGACCAAGACCATCCAGATAAGGAATGAAATCTTTTCTTTCAGGCAATACGAAGGGGAAACTTTATATGAAGTGTGGGAAAGATTTAAGGAACTTCTTCGACGTTGTCCTCATCATGGTATTTCACGGATTGATTTGGTGCGTACTTTCTACATTGCTCTTGGAAATCAATTAAAAACAATGCTCGATGCTTCTGCTGGTAGGAGTTTGATGAGTAAGAGTACTATAGAGGCTGAAGATTTGATTGAGCAGATTGCTAAAAATTCTTACAATTGGCATTGCGAGAGGAGCAAAGCCAAGCCAGTGCATGCTATGTATGGAACAGACGAAATGTCAGAACTTAAGGCACAGGTAGCATCTCTCACATCTCAATTCAGTAGAATGCATCCTACTACAAATGCAACACCTAGTCATATGATGGATAGTACTTCTTTTTGTGGTCCCTCTATGGGTTATGCAGATTTTCAGATGGGGAATTCCTATGTCCCAGAGGTCAATTCAAGCCTTGAACATGTTGATTTTGTCAACAAATTTGATAAAGTAGCTGGGAATTTCAATCCTTATTCAAACACATATAACCCAGGATGGAGATACCACCCGAATATGAGCTATGGAAACAATAGCAATGTGCTGAATCCTCCACATATGACTCAGCAAGTGATAAGTGTCTTTAGACCCTTAATTTTGGTGATATTTGAACATTCTTGATATGTAATTTTTGGGATTTCATGGAGAAAAGGACATTTATTTTGTGAAATATTCATTTCATGGTTTAAAAATCATTTTTAGAAGTTTTTATGATGATTCAAAGGAAATCAAAGCAAATTAAACAAGTTTGAATCAATTTTATTCAAGAAGGAATTTCATGTTTTCATTCTTTTCATTCATCTTGGCCATGAAGGACACTAGGGAAGACAACATAATGCTTTATTGAAGAAAAGTGTTTCAGCCTTACCTCATCCTTGGCCAGGAAGGACGCCAGGGAAGATATCAGTAGCTACAAATGAAGAAAGTTTTCAGCCTTTTTATTCATCCTGGCCAGGAAGAACGTTGAGGAAGGAAACAGAATGCTCTTAGGCCGAATTTCAGTTATTTTGCCTTCATCCCTGTCCCGATCCTGGCCAGGATGACGCCCAGGATGAACTGGGATTTTTCCAAAACTATAAATAGTGCTCTGTTTTCTTGTTTTATAACTTTGAGATCATTTCTTTAGGCTCTAAGACAGAAATTACGAAGGAAATTACGAAGGACTTTGCTAGGGCATCCATTGAAGATCTCAAGACATCAATTAGGGTTTATTTTTTCTATTATGATTCTTTCTATTTCCTCTAGATCTTTTGTTCTTATTATAAATCTCATGGAGGAGTAGATTCTCATACTCTTCATCTTGTGAAACCCTAACCATACGAATTGAAATGTCTTTTGATTAATGAATGTTCATGTCTTTGTATCTATTCATGTGATTAAATAGTCTTGTGATTGATTTGTGCACAAATTAATTGCATGCTTGATTCTTATTGGATTGAAAGAGGTTTCATTCAATTAGATAGATCTTCATGAATAGAGGAATTGCTTATTTCACCTAGAGGTAGGGAAATCACGATTTTCTGCTATAAGAATTTAATTCTTGTTCAAGGATCATGATCTTTAATGCAATCCTATGTGATGTTAGTAAGGGAGAGGTCTCTACTATCTCATTTAGGGTTAGGAATTGATTAACTCGAGGGAGGAATTGATTTACTTGTTGAGATCTTGCAGTACAAAGCATGAATGATTCATTAATCAATCTTTTATCATAAGAACTTTAGGTTTAGGGTGGATCAAGGTGAAGAGTATGTCTTGTGATTGAATTCATCTTTGAAAGCAAACATTAGTTGATCTTAGAGCTTGCTTAATCTTCTGCTTAGTAGTTAATTGTAGATTTCTCTCCAAAATTTAGGCTAAATAGTAGAGAACCGGTAATACTAGTACTTGTTCTTCAAAATACCTGAGGACGACACCCTAAAATCTATGCTATATCGAATAGGTGCGCTTGCCTAGCTTTGATCATAGATTTAATCGGGTTTATAAATTTTAGAAATTAATACGATCGGTAAAACATCATCAAGTTTCTTGGCGCCGTTGCTGGGGATTTTGAAAAAAAACAATATTAGGAAAAGCCATATTATCCACAAGATCTCAAAGAAAGGAATTGAAGTTGATAAGGCTAAAGTTGAAGTCATTGCAAAGCTTCCACCACCAGTGAATGTTAAAGGAGTTAGGAGTTTTCTTGGGCATGCAAGTTTTTACAGGAGGTTCATCAAGGATTTTTCCAAGATCACTCGACCTCTTTGTACTTTGTTAGAAAAAGATACTCCTTTTGCCTTTGATGATTCTTGTCTTCATGCATTTGAAGTGTTGAAAGAAAAACTCACCACAGCACCTGTTATTGTTGCTCCTGATTGGTCTTTGCCATTTGAGCTCATGTGTGATGCCAGTGACATGGCAGTTGGTGCAGTACTCGGCTAGAGAAAAAATCAAGTGTTCCAAGCTATTTACTATGCAAGTAAGATGCTAAATGGTGCTCAACGCAATTATGCTACCATTGAGAAGGAATTGCTTGCTGTAGTATTTGCTTGTGATAAATTCAGGTCATATCTCATTGGTTCTAAGGTCACAGTTTACACCGACCACTTTGCACTCAAGTACTTGTTAGCAAAATCAGATGCAAAACCTAGGCTCTTAAGGTGGATCCTACTGTTGCAGGAGTTTGATCTTGAAATTCGTGATAAGAAGGGAACAGAAAACGTGGTAGCTGATCATCTTTCAAGAATTGTGAATGAGGAAGATGGATTACCTATCAATAAAGTCTTCCCAGATGAGTACCTGTATGCAGTTTCACTCAAGGATCTACCTTAGTATGCAGATATCGTCAATTATTTGGTTAGTGGCATTCTTCCTTATCAAATTTCCCATCACAAGAAGAGAAAGTTTTTGTCAGAAGTTAAGAAGTATTTTTGGGATGATCCTTATTTGTTTCAGAGTTGTGTTGACCAAATGATTAGGCGATGTGTACCTGAGCCTGAAGTAGCTGACATTCTGCACCGTTGCCATAGTAGAGAAGCTGGTGGACATTTTGGACCTGAGTGAACAGTAGCTAAAGTGCTCCAATGTGGATTTTATTGGCCTACTTTATTCAAGGATTGTCGAGCTTTTATGCTATCTTGTGATCAATGTCAACGTTCAGGAAATATTTCGAAGAAGCATGAAATGCCACAACATGGAATCTTAGTTGTGGAAATTTTTTATGTTTGGGGAATTGATTTCATGGGACCATTCCCATCATCATGTGGTAATAAGTATATCCTTGTGGCTTTGGATTATGTATCAAAATGGGTAGAAGCGGTTGCTCTCCCAACAAATGATGCCAAAGGAGTACTTAGATTCTTGAAGAAGAACATTTTTACTAGATATGGGACACCGCGAGCTATCATCAGTGATGGTGGTTCTCACTTTTGCAACAAACAGTTTGATCAATTACTTATCAAGTATGGAGTGAGACATAAAGTGGCCACACCTTATCACCCCCAAACAAGTGGTCAAGTAGAGCTATCTAATAGAGACCTAAAGCGAATTTTGGAGAAAACTGTGAATACTTCAAGAAAAGATTGGTCGCTTAAGCTCGATGATGCACTCTGGACCTACCGAACTGCTTACAAGAGTCCAATTGGTATGTCTCCATATCGCATGCTGTATGGCAAAGCTTGTCACCTTCCAGTTGAGTTGGAGCATAAAACCTATTGGGCGATAAAGTTCTTAAACTTTGATAGGCAAGCTGCTGAAAGCCATAGGTTAATCCAATTGAATGAGCTTGATGAGTTTAGAAATGAAGCATTTGAGAATGCTCGAATTTATAAGGAGAAAACCAAGATGTGGCATGACAGGAAGATCCTTCATAGAGAGTTCAAGGAAGGGCAGAAAGTTTTACTTTATAGCTCTCGATTGAAGCTCTTCCCAGGTAAGCTTAGGTCCAGATGGTCAGGACCATTCATAGTCACAAAAGTGCTTCCATATGGTGCAGTTGAGATTAAAAGAGACAATGGAAGACCATTTTTGGTCAATGGCCATCAGTTGAAGCATTTCTTTGAAGGGACAGCTCATGAGGAGCATGAAACCGACCTGGTTCTCCAAGATCCAAAAAGAGACTAAGGACGATGAAAGTCTGGCTGAGGACTATAAACTAAGCGCTGTGTGGGAGGTAACCTACCATTAGTTAATTCTTTTTGGGAACAATTCTTTTGGTTGATGTTTTTATATATCACACTGCTCATACTTTATATTATAGTTATATTTCTTTAATTACCCCAAATTTTTGTACATGATACTCTCATAGTCTTCTTTGTGTTGTTACAGGACTATTTGAGAAGGAATTTGGATGTTCCCTGTGATGATGATGGTAGGGCAGATTTTTGAACTTGTGGAGCATGGACTTCATAAAAAAAAAAAAAGGATTGGACACATTCAATTTATCAACCTATACCCCAAGGAAGTCACGTTCTAACTCCTTCCATCTTCTTTAAACAATGAGGACATTGTTTACTCTATAAGTTGGGGGTGGATTTGTATCATTTTAGGTTGGGGGTTGTGAGGTTAATTTGATGATGAGTTATGAGGCTGATTTATGTTCAGTTGTGCTGGGATTTTTATGTTGGATTGATGAGTGGAGTTTGATTGTTGTAGCTATGGTGATGGTGGTTGTTGCTTGCTGTCAATTTATGACTCCTGGGTTAATCTATTCTGCTCATTTGCATTTGCATTAGTTAGCATACTAACATGTTTGCATGATGATCCTTGAAGTTAAAATGAAAAAAGTTGCAATTGATTCACTCTATTATCAAAATTCATTTCATTAAGCACCTAATTTTTTCTGAAAAATGGAAATTAGTTGTGTTCCTTATATATATAGAGCAATTTTGGTCAAAATTTTTCGAGTATTGTGCCTTTTGAGTTTGATCATGAGTTGGACACTTTTCACTTTTCTAGAGTTGAACCATTAAATTGTTGCTCTATTTAGTTACTCTTCATTTAGCTTAAGATTCAATGACTTGAGATTGAGAAAACATCATTGATTATAGATTAGACTTTTGCATTTTTAAGCTGACAGGAATGTATCCAAAATTTTTGAAGTTCTTGAGTACAATATGACTGTGTAAAGATTGCAAAGTTTAAGCTTACTATGAAAGCTTTATTGGTTCAAAAAAAAAAAAAAAAAGAAGAATATAAAGAGAGACGGATGACTAGTAGGAGCTACCTAAAAGTACATCAAACAAATGAACAAATTGTAAAAGCTCCCAGTCATACCTGTAAAAGGTGAGGAATAAAAAGCTCCCCTTTAAAGTAAACTAATACAAAAATTGGGGATGCATGTGAGTTTAAAAAGAAAGGGGGGGGGGGGGGGGGGGGGGGGGTGGGGGTATATAGAAATGAGCCAAGATAAGCAAAGTAAATAAAAGACTTAATTTTGTATTCTTTACTTGATTATATTTGTTTGAGATATGGATGAGGAATGTATACATGCTATGTCTAGTGTACAAAGTGTTAAAAGCCTCTTCTTTAGTGGATGGAGTTACACTTAGCCTTGAGAAAATGAATTTAATCCAAATGGAATTGTTCAACCTTATTGAGTGATTTAATGAATGGTTCAAGTCTTTATAGGTGAATCATGTACATGTTGATTGATTGGGTACAAAGAGTACAAGAAAGGAGATTGCGCACGTTCCATTTTGGTTTAAAGAATGCAACTAATTCCATTGAGCTTGAAAGAGTGGAGTGAATATGGAATTAATGTTGATAATGGCTTGTTTTGTGTATATGCTTTCCTTATATGTGCCTACACTTTGAACTTGATATTTAGGATTGCTTGAGGACAAGCAATGAGCTAAGTTGGGGGTAGTTGATAGATGTTTTTTACACATTTATCCTACTCGAAATAGCATTATAGTCAAATATTTAAGAGTTTAATGTGAGTATTGTTTAAAATAATTGCATTAATTTGTGAAAAGGATCAATTTTTTCCATAATCATGTGTTTTGTTGCAAGATAGAAAATGGAACTATCTTTTAGTCTTTAGCTTTTATTTTTATTTAAGAAATATATAAGTTTTTTTTTCCTTATTTTTTTTATTATAGATTGAATGCATTTTTTTTTATTTATAGAAGTTTTTTATTATTATTATTATTATTATTATTATTATTACTACGCATAGATATATATATATATATATATATTGTATACTTTCAGTTATATTTATATTATATCTTAAGCATCACGCAGCCACATCTCCACGCAGCAAAACGATAATTCCAACAGCTCTCCATTCGACAGAGCAGTCCATAGCAAAGGTCCTAGCTGACAGATGCAAGTTTGATCTCATCCAAACTAAGCTGGAATCCTAATTTGTTCCGATCTCAGCAAATATAATTAATCCAACTTGGTTATTTCACCGAGCTCCATTGACCTGTCCATCATCAATCACATTTAAATCAGAAGGAGGGCCCACCATCCTGACTATTACACTTACCCTCTGCATTTTCACAGAGCTAATGGGGGCCACTTGCCATACCCATTTTCCTACTCTGCTAATCTTCTCATGACAATTCAACCTGTTCACTTTAAAAAAAAAAAAAAGGAAACATGGGCCTCACTTCAAATGGCACACAAAAGAAATCACGGAGCAATTTACCCTTGTTTTTGAGGGGGTATAAATAGTTTTTCGAGGAGAACGGAAAGAGGATTTTTTTCGGTACAGAACACTTCCAGTAAAATTTTTAGATTTTCCTTTTTACTACCAAAGATGTATTTTATTTTTAGCGGGCACTAAAACCCTTTGTCCTTGTAACTCTACGAGGTGTTCTTTAGGATCATAAACACCAAGCTATGCCGATTATTTCGGATGTTCGAGATCAAAACCCCGATGAAGTATTGTTCTTCAAAGGTGTTTTCTTTTTCGTGCTTTTATCTGTTTAGCTTGGTTGTTGTTTATGTTTTTCTGATGCCACTGGAAATATTATTTATGGTTTTTGTATTGATGGATTCGATGAACTGATCGTGTATGTTTTTGATGTTGTTGAATGAGTATTTGGGGTATTTACCTATTGTTATTTGTTGTCTATTTGATTTGTGTCTGGCCAAATAACTAGATAGGTTAGATTTGAAAAGAAAACTCAAGAGGGAATAAAAAATCTGAACAAATGCATTTAGATGTTTTAGGACAGATTCGTCATAAGAATATGCGAGTTTTAATAAAACTCTTGAACTCACGATCTTAACGCGGTTAGAAATATATTTCGTAATACTTGACGGTAATCGATTTATATTTTTAACTAGAGTAGTCAATTTGGTGTGAGCGAATTTTCTACTAAACTGATGATTATAGATAAAATATCCTTGATTGGACATTTTGTCACGCCCCAAAGGGTACCCTAACGCGACAGTCCACCACACGCGATACTTAAACTTAAGTATGACCACCATAGTCATCCCATAAGTTTATATATCGAGTGTAAGGTATACTTTCACAACTATTAGGATTACACTTTGATTCGAGTAGTCTTAAGAAAGCATACATAGCATTAAGAATATAAATCACATCAAGATAAACAGTTAACTTTACAAAAGCCAAGGGGGTATACCCCGCCAAAAATAATAGGAGTCTACATCGTTTAGCCCCAATTACACATATCTGAATTACATTAAAGAGATTTTCCTAGAAGCCCACGCCTATACTAGGTCCCGACTTCCTCAAAAGCTCTTTAATCCAATGTAGTAAACTGCACAAAGTGTCCTCTCGGAACATCCAAAAATAGGACACTGCCAAACAAAAACTGTTGGGGTATAAGCTAATTGCTTAGGAGATTCATTTTCCAAGTAACAACTCGACCAAGCTAAAATGTCTATACAAGCAAGTTATAATTAAGCAACCATATGAATGCACAAGCAAATGAGCAAGCAAGCATATGACTTTCCGGTAGTCATAAGTGAATGAATTTACGCCCTCATTCGGGGTTTGGGGTAGTTCATAAGTCATGCAACTACAATTCCAAAGTTGGTCCATAAGATATGCAACCATAGTCCCAATCTTAAGTGGGGTGGTCCATAAGACATGCAACCACAATTTTTTAATGTTGATCCATAAACTGCAACCATAGTTTAATTATTTTGAATGGGGAGTGGTCCATAAGTCATGCAACCCTAATCCTCTTCATTAAAGACCCGCTGCCTCCCAAATACATCTTTGTCCCACCAAAGGCATACTCGACAATGATATGTGACTCACTACATGATATGCATGTACAATTTTATTCATATATCACGGTATATAATTAGATAATTTAAAAGTGACCATACAAATTTCAGACATTCCAAATCTATACTAGCTCATACAAGGTTATTGCAACAAGCTTGCCTCGATATACTTATCGTTCATTCATGCAATTTAGATCACCATTTAATCACAATTTTATTTTTTCCTAAGTCTAATGCCACTACTACTATAAGCACATCCAAGAGCATAATTAATTGAGAAATGAACTCACTTGTCCATGTAGTGAAAATCCACTAGTCGTAATAGTCCTGGAAGTGGTAACTCGTTCCTCAATTCCTAGGTACAAAGAATACCTCAATGAGTATTTCCCTCTTATGAAGTTCTATTAAACTTAACAATTTTATTTACTAAGTTCGTCAATTTCCGTCTAGGTTGAATCCTTAA
>JAMXBD010003741.1:0-104760 GCA_024138025.1 Combretum micranthum | reverse complement strand
GTAAGTTGATTCAGGAATATTCTCACTAAACTAGTTAAACTTATACTCCGATAGACCTTTGTTGTATCAGGTTCAATATCTTTTATGCCCGAGGACTTCATATACTTAGTGGGGTGATGTTCTAGAAAAGCCTTTGGAAATCTTTTGAAGATCTTAGGTTAAATATCCTTTAATGTCCTTTGGTGTTAGTATTATTTTGTTGTGAGAAAGATTTAGTTCATATTATGTTTGTTTGGAGAATTATAGGGGAAAACCCTTAAGATGATGTAAGGATTATATTCTCTTAATGATAAATTGGATGATTATTTAGATTCTTGTATGCTATAATTACTATCTCAAACTTTACATCCCATCGGTGTCTCCTATTGTTGTGATAGATGCCTTATATATGGTGTTGAAAACTTTTGAATAACTTTGGGAAGTCATTCTTAAGTTTTAATACCGTATGTGGCGGATTGCCACGTTTAGGGTACCCTTTGGGGCGTGACACCTTCCTCTACCTCTAATTGATTGAGTAGTCTCACCACCATTGTCTCTATTACTTCTAGTTCCTCCTCTTCGTCATCTGTCTCTACTTCTCCTTAGAGGATTTGATCTTCGAGGGAACGTTTGTGACTGGATAGTCTCAGTCTGTCTTCTTATACATATGCTACATGTTGATTCAACAAGTTTCTTCTTTGAGACTTCTTTTGATGTACTGATCCCCTTACTTCTTTCTTCTCTCTCAATTCTTCTCATATGAACTATTTTTTCAACCTCTCCAGGGTCAATCCCTTCATCGAGTTGCAATGGCACATCTAAGGAATAGAGGAAATCATTATATTGTTGTTCTGTCATGCCTGGATTTTCTACTAAGTAAGCTCTAATCATTACATCTCTTTTCTTCTAGGGGTCAACATCTTTCTTCTGCCTTTTCTTCACTTTTTTCACTCCAACCTCTTTCTTTAGAGGGACAGGTTTGAATAAACTAACTATCATAATTGTAGGATAATCATTATAAATCTTCTTCATGGATTTGTTTGTTCTCATAGGTTGGCTTCAGTATTTGATGAAAGAGAACCTTGGGTCTTTTTGAAAGGAGTTTGGAGATTTGGCCTAACTGGGTATCCAGGTTGTAAATGGCAACTGTGTGATTCCTCAAGTTCTCATCAATACCTTGCTGCCTATTCTCAAAAGCTTTAATAAATTGAGATATCAAATCTTCTAAAGAACCTTTGTTGTTCGGAGAACCACCTGATCCTTGAACCTGACTCTGACTTTGTTGTATTTGATAGTTTGGTGGATTTCCAATAGATTGGGTAAAATTTTTATTACTCCACCTAAAGTTTGGGTGATTTCTCCAGCCTGGGTTATAGGTTTATCTGTATGGGTCATTCTTTTGGCCACTGAAATTGTTTACATACTTCACACTCACAGAGGTCATTCCCTCAACATTTGGTCCAAATCCAGCATCAATCATATTCACTTGGCCATTTGTCACAGTCATACTATCAACCTTCTTACCGAGTGCCTCTATTTTAGAGGTTAAATTTGTCCCTACATCTAACTCAAACACTCCTCTATATTTTTAATTCCTTACTTTAATAGAGGACCACTGGTAATGATTATTTGCCATATCCTCAAATAAGTTTAGACACTTCAGGTGACTTATTGTTCAAACTGCCTCCGGTGGTTGCATATATTAATTGCCTAGTCCTATAGTTAAGTCCATTATAAAAGGTCTGGACTTGAGTCCACTCTGGTAGTCCATGGTGGACCAATAACTCTTTCCATTAGAGGACTCAAAAAGGGTCTCACAATCAAGCAGGTGGAAAGAAGCAATATCAACTTTAAGTTTTGCAGTCCTAGATGGTGGAAAATACTTTCTCGTGAATTGTTCTCACATCTTTGCTAGGTTGTAATGGAGTTTCAATGCAAACCATTTAGCCATTTTTTCGCATTTCCTCTTGAAGGAAATGAAAACAGCCTTAACCAAATTGCATCATTTGAAGCACCATTGATTTTGAAAGTGTTACGGATCTCCAAAAATTATTGCAAATGGTTATTAGGATCCTCATCTTGCAACCCATCAAATTGCACGTATTGTTGAACCATCTGTATTATATGGGGCTTAATCTCAAAGTTGTTGGCAACAATACTCAGCCGTGCTATGCTAGTATTAGTACCTTCCAAAACTGGTCTGCTAAACTCAAGCATGGTTCTTGGTTTATTAATCTTAGTGGGGTCTATCTCCTATTGTACTTCTCCTTCATTGTTTTCAGCCATATTTTCTAAATAAATTCTTAGTTTCTCCCTTGCCACTCTTCTAGAAACTCTTCCTATTCCTTGAGGCTTCAAAGTAAATGGAAACAATGCGTGAGAGTGACTCCTAGTCATAATCCCACCATTGTTTTTATTTTAAACAAATCAGATAAAGAAAAACAACAAAATGCAAATAAATAGCAAGAAAGATAAAAAGAATAATGAATTAATGAATAAAGAATTAAAAACAAATCAAAGACTTGTACAAAAGAATAAAAAAAGATATTCATAGGAATATAAACATAAAGAACGCTATCTACAAAAAGAAAACAAGATATATAATATTATATATATATATACTTTCTAACACCATTTTTGTTGCTAATAGATAATTATATATATATAATATATATATAATTATATAAGGTTAGATAAAGTAGTCTAACAAAATTATGAATAATTTTTTAAGAAGAACAATGTCTTCTTCTAGCTTTGCTCCCTCAGAGCAAGGGTCAGAAGATAATATGTTAAATAGAGACAAAATCCATATGAAGGATTTTGATGAAGCCATAGATAATTGGAACATTCAAATTAGCTTACAATATTTATCAAATGAAAAAATGGAAAATTTTTTCCAAAAATGATTATGTCATAGCCACAGAAGAAAAGGATGTTCCAATCTCTGATGGCTTAACAACTATGGAAATTCTCAATAAGAATTCAATTAAAAAATATGCCAAAGACCGAAACTATGTTCATAAAGGTTTAATCCAGTAGGAGCCAAACCTCTTACAAAATTAGGATTAGACACCTCAGTCTTAATGGTGCTTAGAGACTTTAGAGAATTGGAGTATGAACGATCAATTCATGCTGCAATTGAAACTAGCCTAAGCAATGGTCCAATTCAATTTGATTGTCATCCTAATGTCATGATAGGACTTAGGGACAAAACCATAATGAAGTCTTTAATCTTACAGATAAAGACACACAATTATGAAATTCTTAACAAATATATATATACGGAAATTCTTAACAAATATGGAATTGTTAGGTATACACCTTCCTAAGTACATTAATTGATCAGAGATGATCACCAAAATATTTTTCTAACACCATTTTGAAAACAATTGCTTTATTTGATATTGGAGCAGATCTGAAATTGTTTAAGAAAGGGATAGTTTCTACAAAATATTTTGAAAAAACAACTCGGTCTCTTAAATCTGCATCAGGTATAACAAATTACAGATTGAATTCAAAATATCGGATGTAGAAACAATAAAAGACAAAGTCTTCGATAAATCCGCTTTTATTCTTGTCAAGAATCTTAAGCAAAATGTGGTTTTAGGAACTCCTTTTATTACTTTCATACAAACCATTCATTATCAATAATGAAGGTATTGAAACAAAGTTCTTGAAGAAGAAAGTTGTCTTCAATTTTGTTTCAGAACCTAAAACCAAAATGTTAAATGAATTGAAAAGAAATTCAATCTGAGAATTGAATTTTCTATCAAAAATAAAGAAAAACATTTAGAGTTTTTATAAGATGACTTAATATTTTGTAAAATAGAAAACCAACTTTCAAATGGATCCTTGAAAGAAGGAATTTCTAATTTACAAAATGAAATTGTAAAAACCATATGTTCTTCTTTACCTAATGCTTTTTGGAATCGGAAAAGTCATATAGTTGATCTACCTTATGAAAATGATTTTCATGAAAGGAATATTCCGACTAAGGCAAAACCAACTCAAATGAACAATGAAGTCCTAAAGCATTGTAAATATGAAATTAATGATTTATTGCAAAGATCATTAATTAGGAAAAGTAAATCTCCATGGAGTTGCTCAGTTTTTTATGTTAATAAAAATGCTGAAATTGAGAGAGGAACACACAGATTGATGATCAATTATAAACCTTTCAATGCCGCACTCAAATGGATTAGGTATCCAATACCTAACAAAAATGATTTACTAAATCGTCTTCATAATGCAAGAATCTTCTCAAAATTCGACATGAAGTATCGATTTTAGCATATTCAAATCAAAGAATCTGATAGGTACAAAACCACATTTACTGTCCCTTTTGGCTAGTATGAGTGGAATGTAATGCCTTTCAGATTGAAAAATGCTCCCTCTGAATTCCAGAGGATAATGAATGATATATTCAATGATTTTTCCAACTTCATAATAGTTTACATTGATGATGTTTTGATCTTCTCTCCTAATATAGATCAACAATTCAAACATGTCAAATTATTTATGATGTTGCTAAGAAAAATGGTCTTATTGTTTCCCTAACAAAGATATCTCTTTTCCAAACAAAAATTAGGTTCTTGGGATTCAACATGCACAATGGAACTGTGTTGCCTACACAAAGGTCAATAGAGTTTATCTCAAAACTTCCCAATGAAATTAAGGATAAGAACCAACTTCAAAGGTTCTTAGGAAGCCTTAATTATGTTGCAGATTTTTTTCCAAACCTTAATGTAATATATAAACCATTACATAATAGGTTAAAGAAAAATCCACCCCAATAGTTTGAACAACATACCAATATTGTAAAGGCAATAAAAATAAAATTAAGGAAATACCTTGCCTTCATTTAGCATATCCATCCCTACCAAAAATTGTAGAGATTGATGCTTCTGATATAGGATATGGAGGAATCCTTAAACAAAAAATGAAAGATAAAGAATGTATAGTTCAATTCGTATCTAAACACTAGAATGAATGTCGAATGAACTATTCCACAACAAAAAAAGAAATTTTGGCTATAGTTTTAACAATTTCTAAGTTACAAGGAGATTTGTTAAATCGAAATTTTTGTTTAAGAGTTGACCAAAAATGTTTTACAAAATGATGTAAAAAATTTAACTTCAAAACAAAATTTTGCCAGATGGCAATCAATTTTATCTGTTTTGATTTTGAAATTGAGCACATCAAAGGCTCATCAAATGCTCTTCCTGATTTTTTTACTCGTGAATTCTTACAGGAAGATGCCTCCCAAGAAGGAGAAAGGAAAACAGAAAGAAGTCCTGAAAAAGGGACTAACCAATGTCAGGTCATAGCTTCAAGCCACGACATCCAATGCCCAAACTGTTCCAAATCCTCCTCTGAGGATTAATGAAAAATCATCCCAGATGGCCAACCAGTCATCTAAAGAATCTGGTCTTCAACCAGATATTTCAAATGTTATAACCCAGGATTTAATCAAAGCAATACAAATGGCTTTGAGTCAGTCCAATACCATAATGGCCCTAGAGGCATAACATATACCATCACCATCATTGGCACTTGTGTCAAAATGTGGTATACAGGAAGAAGTTCCAATGATAGAGGAAGTGAGACCTCTAGCTAAGAAAAAATCTCCCATACAGGAAGAAATTCTAATGATAGAGGATGTGAAACCTCTAATCAAGAAAAAATCACACCAAAATGTTTCAATGATTGAGTTGACTTCTTCCTCTAGAAAATAAATTGTCCCTCAGAAAAATGTTCAAAAATCAAGATGTTTTATCAAAGAAGTTTTCAAAACATCATCACGGTAGAAAAAGATGTTTTTGAAAATGATCAATCACATTTGCCAGAAAAATATTTTCTGACAAATTCAATTATGTTCTATATGATTTTTACAAAATAGGAATTTTATGAGAAAATCTTAACTGAAACAAAGTCAGTTTCCTTTAAGCATTTTCAACAAAATGGAGTAGTTCTCTACTCAATTGGCCGAATTCACAAAGTCCTCAACTTTAGTGAATGGACAAACAAATATGGCTAACCTTACGAGCCAATTAAATCTAGGTCCCCGTGACCAATGGTCAACCCAACCACTGCATGCAATTTAATTATTTTGATTATAAGCAAGCATGGTGGAATACCTTCTTTCGTTCAAATGAATCATAATTATATACATGGCTCATCTTTTTTGACAAATGCTGATCTCAAAACCTCCCCTACTGGTTTGCACACTGGTAGGAAGAATTTGAAGCCATTAATGAGATCATTCATCAAAATGCATGAAAAGAATTCAACGCCTTTTTAAAAAATTATGTTTTAAAACCATATGAAACATCTTTTAAAAAAGAAATGTTATATTTCATGCATATTAGTGTTTCTAGGATAATGACCTGGTTCTATGAATTTAGACCAGTAAATGCAGCAACAATCCTCACCAGAAGATACAAGGTTAAATGGTGGGATAGTTTCAAAATATGGGATAAAGTTGAAGAGAATGCTATACTTAAATGGGTTGATAGCCATTCAACGAATGTCTCAATAATGGTTTCACAACAGACTCCCTTTTTCCATGACAAGGGATTCTTAATGTCCATAATATCACAAGTCAAGAAGCAAAAACAAATGAAGAAACTTCTGGAAATGGCCTTGGCAAGCATCAGTGAATCAAGTGCTGGGTTTGCAACTGAAGGAAGTTCAAACCATAGTGGAGATACAAATGAAGATGACTACTATGGAATAGACATAACATCACCATAGAATAGTCATTACCAGAAGAGTATACGAAATGTGTATACCTTCTAAATCAATGAGTAGAGTATACGGCATGTATATACCTATTAAAACCGAATGTACAAAACATGTACATCAACAATGTATCACGAGAATCACTGGAGAATTCACCAGGGTGAAAACCTACCGAAAGGTGACATAACAATTCTTAGGATTCCTTGACTTTTCACTATTTACTAAAGTGAATTGTCTACCATAATGGTACTGTGTTCAATACAATCCGTAACTCTCCACTATTCACTACAGTGGATTGTCGGCCATAATGGTACTATTCATTACAGTACAACCCTTGTTCTCCCATCTATATAAAGAGAACCCTTCCATAATGCAAAACACGAAACAAACACAGAGCAAATCCTCTCTTACTCAACCTCTCCTCTTTCATAAACACTTCCATATTCTCCAAATCAAGATCCTCTTCCATCAAAATTCCCTCTGTCTTTGCGAGTCCTCAAAATTGATCAGAAACATTCATATGCTTTTGTTTTGAGGTAATTTTTAATAATGTTTTAATGTGCTTTCTTTTTTATATTTATTCATTATAATTCCAATCTTCTGTAATATCCAATAAATTATTGCTTTGTCAATCTTTCATACGTGTTCTTCTCTATCTAATTTATTGTACGTCCGATCCTTTCTTAATGGTATCAGAGCCATGAAGTTGGCATTTGAACTTTTGTAAATTATGAAATAATTTTGTGGTAGATGATTAGCATAGGTGGTGATCTAAACTTATAATACATTTCACTTGGAACGATTATCATAGGTGGTAATCCCAAAAGGTGGCAAGCCTACTGAGGCCTAGCGTAAATCTTAAAGAGAGGTAGCAAGAAGGTCATAAATTGGAAGTCACAATATGGGATAAAGTAGTCCTGTGAAAATGGATTATAAGGTTAGATAAAGTAGTCTAACAAAATTATGAATAATTTTTTAAGAAGAACAACGTCTTCTTCTAGCTTTGCTCCATCGGAGCAAAGGTCAGAAGATAATATGTTAAATAGAGATGAAATCCATATGAAGGATTTCGATGAAGCCATAGATAATTGGAACATTCCAAAATTAGCTTACAATGAAATTTATCAAATGAAAAAATGGAAAGTTTTTTCCAAAAATGATTATGTCATAGCCACAGAAGAAAAGGATATTCCAATCTCTGATGGCTTAACAACTATGGAAATTCTTAATGAGAATTCAATTAAAAAATATGCCAAAGACGGGAACTATATTCATATAGGTTTAATCCAGGTAGGAGCCAAACCCCTTACAAAATTAGGATTAGACACCTCAGTCTTAATGGTGCTTAGAGACTCTAAAGAATTGGAGTATGAACGATCAATTCATGCTGCAATTGAAACTAGCCTAAGCAATGGTCCAATTCAATTTGATTGTCATCCTAATGTCACGAAAGGACTTACGGACAAAACCATAATGAAGTCTTTAATTTTACAGATAAAGACACACAATTACAAAATGATGGAAGGATCACTTCCAATGGCTGTAATATACATAGTATATTACAAATTAATGAAAATAGCTTTTGGATCTAAGGCCTTTAAGGTCGATAGGAGAGGTAAGACCTTATTAATCCAAATGGATCTTTCAAAAGCTAATGTTTCCATCCCTAGGATAATTCAATGGAGTCAAATTAATATGCCTTAACAATGGGAATTTGAAAATCCACTTCCAAAAAGAATTGCGTATAATGCTGAACCTTCTAGCATTATACAACACCAGGAAGGAAAACCATTCAATTTTCTAGGAGATCTTTAGATCTACCGAGAAATAATGTGGAAATTAGATTTTTATCTTTTGATACTTCTAGAAGATATGTAGATCTACCCCTTTCACAGGTTAACATTCCTTAACCTCTACAAGATTTACCCCCTCCACAGGTAAATCTTCCACAAATTCCTAATCCTTCTTTAATCGGATTAGTTAATGAAAAAATTGGTCTACCAAGTATGGTTTACCAACAACCCAATGAACCTGTTTATGAAGAACTTACTGCTTCGAAAATAGGAGATCCATAACTCAATACTTTAGAAAAACCCTTTGAACCTAACAGGAATTTTCTAAACAAAGAGTTTGGATCAACCAAAAATAAGAAAATTAGAAATTGGTATTTCAAAACCTTTTCTAATTACAAAATGAAAGCAAAGATGAATATTATAAATTCATGTTTGATAATGGAAACCAAATATTATTCTTTGATTGGTTCCAAGAATATTATTTGGCACCAAAACAAATAAATATTATAAACCACTGTTTTAAATGGCCAGTAGGAGATGGTTAGATCATCCAATCTAATCATCCTCCTTTAACCAAATTAAAACAAGTTTATAAGAACAATGAAATAACTTTGGCATCCTTCAAAAATTCAGAAATGAAGAAACTAGAGTTAGAAAGATAATTGAACAAAATAACTTCACTAACCAACATTTACACACTATTGGTAAACGGTTGGATAGAATCGAAGTTATTTTAGACAATGACCATAATGAGATTAAGATGCCTAAAAACCCTTCTAAAGAATTTCTAAAGGCTTTAGAAGACAAGAAAAGTAAGGCACCTTTAATCAAACTTTTGAAGCACCTAAAAATCCCTCTAAGGAATTTTTAAGAGCTTCAAAAAATAGGGGAACATCTTCATCTAATTCCAGTAGACTCAAAGGAATTATTATTGAAAACACTCCCATAGAAAATTTAAATGTTCTTTCTGAAACAAACAACGTATCAGAAAACTCTTCGATAATGGAAGATTTAACCGATTTAAAAATCAATAAATCTTCACACAATGTCATTAATAGAATTTCTTGGAAAGAACCCCATAAACTCTATTATCAGAGAACAACCCCTCTTGATCTTTTATTGGAAGAAAGTGATGAAAACAATTATCAAAACAAATATTCTGTAGGATCTACCTATGAATGGAACATAGATGGAGCCTCAGAACAGAGAATATCAAATGTTCTCAATTAAATGATAATGTTTTCTAACACCAATAAAACCAAGGATTCATTAGATGATCATCAAATTACCCTAATGATAATCTCTGGTTTTACTGGACAATTAAAAGATTGGTGGGACAATTACCTCAATGAAGAATAGAGAGATTTCATTCTTACTTCATACAAAGTAGATGAAGCAGGATCTAAAATTCTCGATGAAGAGAATAAACCTATACAACATATGGTTCATTCTGTAATCTTCTCATCGGTCAACATTTCATTGGTGACCTATCTCATTTTAGAGATAGATCACTAGAATTGTTGTCCAATATATTATATATATATATATATATATATATATATATAAGAACATATACAACCGAAAAGAAACAAAAGTTAGCATAACAACAAAAAAAAAAAAATATATTAATATATATATATATAAGAATAGAATATGTACTAAAGCGAAAATATATAGAAAAACAAAAGCTATTCACAGTATGTACAAATGTTAGCAACTAGATTAATAGGTGAATTTTTTTTCAGATATCACACTGTAGAGCTTCAAATAATCCAATTCAACACCAATTTCCTCGGCAACGATGCCAGAAATGCTTGTTTTATTTTTCCTAAGTGGTTCGATTGTTGGTTTTGAGTTGTGTAAAAGCCTTTTAAAAGAACAACTCGAAGTGGAAGCTTTTCAAAAATTTATAAAACTAATTGGTTCTGTCCAACTTCGGTTAGCAACTACTACAATTAGGCAAGCGCACCTACCAAAGTGGTATAGAAAGAATTAGGTCGAGTCCTAAGGGAAATCAGTGGTAACTATCTTACTTCCATTTCATTTATTATCTAGCCAAAGGAAATCAGAAGATCATACTGAAAACAAAAGGTAAACTAGGTTAATGAATATTCACAAAATGCTCTCAAGGAAAATTAAGGGGTGGGTTTGTAAACTGCAAGACAATAGCCTAGGGTTTGTTTCACCAATTCCTTATCATGTGATTTCAAATAAAAAATTTTGAGAAAGTTGTTGCTGATGTTTTTATACTATCAAATTCACTGAGGTAAGTTAAAGCCTCTCTTGAGTCAGTAATTCTAGACTTAGACTAGACTACCAGAAATATTTATCATGCTGTCAATGGTATAGACCCATACAAAACTTAAGAATCATTTGCTTTAAAACCAACTTTGTAAATTCTGAAAACAAGAGATAGAAAGTCTCACAACTCCTCTCTCAAGGTGATTATGACCAACTCCATTAGTAGCTGATGATCTATCCAAAAGAATGACCTCTCAGTGTATTAAGTTAAAATCAAACATGGGTCTAACAGATGTACCACACAATTAGACCCATGCAATTAATTCAAGTCACTAATTATAAATACCGAGACAATTTACCTGAAAGCGCATTTGAATTCACATGAATCAGGATTTGGATCCTTAAATCCTAAGTTGTTGGAGATTATTTTTACATGGATTTAGAACTTAAGAACGTAATATGAAGAAATAATATGAAATTAATCCAAGAATATTTCAATTATGATTAGAGTCTCACAAAAGATTACAAATGATGGGTTAAAAAATGATTTTACTCAAAAAATTTCGAGAATTCCTAAAGCAAGAAGAAATGGGTTCTTTTGCCTCAGAATTTCTCTCTCTACACTATGTTAATATTATACTACTCTATTCTAATTTTTGTACACTATACATCGTGCTTATTACAGCGCTGTGCACGCATATTTATAGGATAAGGGCATAGAATCATATAAAGATTTTATTACTGATGTGGCATATTCTTTATAATCGAAATGTAATTTTTTATCCATGCTTGCATCTGTATCGCTACTTAAACAATCCCTAATCGAGGGGTAAGTTGAGTGCTGTATTAAGATAAGGCTCGACTTGAGGAGATAAAACGTTGTCGTTCCTGTCCATTCTTCCATCAAGGGCTAACTTAGAGGCTGCTGAAGGCTTGATGCTTGATGATTCGAGGTGCGACACAAGTTAGGCAAAGGTCTTTTCTTCATTAGCAACTATCACGGGTCGAATTTGGGGCTCGACATTGAGGTGTGGCAGAAGCTTTCTTCAATTTGGGCTCGATCTCCTCAAACTAAGTGTTAAGGGTCACGTCAATGGCTAAATGTAGGGCACGACAGACCAATTTTTAATTGTTTTGCCTTACATTTTGGCCTGGATCAGTGTTATTCAGGGTACGATAGTTCTATTCTTCACTTTTACTGTTGTTTTTGCTCCAAATCTGATTAAAAACACTTTGATTCTTCTTTTTTCTATTCAATGAGCTAAAAAATAAAAATTTAACGTTAAAAGCACCAAATTCATAGGAATTTAATTAAAAATTCATCGAAATAAGGTCGAATTCTTATAGAAAGAATAGAATAAAATTAACATATAAGCTAATTTACATGTATACATTTTATTGAAATCACTTTTATTTAACCCACAATGCAATATGTTCCTAACTATTTCATTTAGATCTAATCTTTTCCAATTTTATTCATTATAATCTTTTTCTTCTTTTCCTTCAATAATGAAGGCCCATTTTTTTATTACATTCCATATTAATATACTTTGAGCTTTTAGAAATTTTTCATTCTATAATTCTAATATGGGTAGTTACCCTACTTAGAAGAGGTGGTCTATTAATAGCTTGACGTTCTAAAAACTTTAATGCATTTAATGTTATGATCTTTACTCTATATGCGTCTAGGCACAAGAAAATAAAAATGAGGCTCTGATTCTAAATGAAAATGCACTAGAAAATACTTGGGGCTACGAAGGAGGGGGATTGTGTGAATTGAGTATTTGCTCTACAATGCTCAAACAATAAATTTTTATGCAATAGATCAAATTAACTTTAATAGCAGTGGATATGGAAAAAATAGAGTAATAAAAAGAATATTAAAGAGATAGGGAAGGAAGATATACGCTTAGATTTAACATGGAGTTCGGTTCATTTTTTATTCTCCACGATCCCACAATCGCCTCCAATAAGAGGAATTCACACATTTTATTAATCTCAATCACACACACTCAAACAGAGTAGTACTTTAGTTTACAATACTTAAAAAATAAAGTATTTCCTTCTCTCTCAAGATGCTCTCTTATAGATAACAAATACAAGATCAGAGCACTAAATTGATTTTCTCTTTCTTTGCGGATTTTGAAAATTTATGGACAAGAGTACAAAGACAATGAGAGACTTTTTTAATTTATTTGTTTGCAAATAAAAGCTCTTAATCACTTTTTTAGTTCAACGTTGAATCTCACAAGGAAAAAGTATTTATACATTTCAAAGGTTTGAATGTCCATTAGAGATAACGTCTTAAAATCGTCAAGCGTTAAATGCGTATAACGATTCTTTTATGCCTCATCGGCTCGTATTTTAAACTATCACACCATAGATTTATGGCCTTTTGAACTTATCGTGCCTTAAATTTGCCTTTTTATCAAGTTTGTGCTGCTTTAAATTTGTCAAGCCTGAGATTCGAACTTGTCGTGTTACCTTTTAAACTTATCACGTCTCGGATTTAACCTTCAACTAAGGTTGTGCTATTTTGAACTCATTAAACTTGGGATTTGAACTTATCGTGCCTTAGACTCGTTGATCATTAAACTTGTCATGCCTTAGATTTAACCCTTGACTAAGGTTGTGCTACTTTGAACTAGTAATTTGAGCTTGTCGCGCCTTGATGATCGGACTTGTCCAGCCCTCGATGAAAATAGTGACCACTTGTCCAACCCTCGATGAAAATAGTGACCAAGGTTGTGCTCAAAGAATTTGTACCTGCTTCTTCTTGCACAATCTCTGAAAATAACACACACACACACACACACATTCTAGCATGTTGTTCATCCAAGTTGTTTGACTGATTAAGTATAATTTAATACGATTGAGTAGTTAATTGTGTAACTAATTGTCTCATCAAAATTCATATTGAACATACCCCACCCGCAACCACACACACACACACATGCACACACACACGCAATCAGAACAAACAAATATTTAGTAACACTTAGACAAAACTTTTCCCTTCTATTTATTCACTACCCCCTACATATTGTTAACTTGATTGCCAAAGTGGCTATATTAGATAATCCCTTAGTGTTCGTTGATTTATTTTTGTTTTAGAGACCCATCCATCAATAGACCTAGATCTAATTTACTTTATCGACAAAACGAAGGCAACAATATTTTGGCATTGGTTTTGGGAAACAACAAAAAGTCAACTTCATTTATTCTTTTCAAGCTTAGCAATTATTTTAGTGAAAATACGAGAGGTTCAAAGCACATTGTAGACACCCAATTTTTGCCCAATTAAAAAATAGGCTTAAGTTTACAATAAATTAATGTCATGTTGAGTTCATCAAAAAATAATAATAATAATAAATAATAATAATAATAAATAGTATAAGAGAATATAGAAAATAGAAAAATAAAAATAGAGGAATAAAAATAAGTATAATAAAATAATAATATAATTAAATGAATAATAGTAATGTAAATAAAATATATGTAAGAAAAAAATTAAAATAAATAATTATTTAAGCTCAATATAAACATAATTTTATTAGCCTTAAGTACTAGTGGTTTTAACTATATGACCAAGGCATAGGCCAACGGCCTAACGGTTCAAACCATGGACACAGGAGCAAGGGGACCCGAGTTCGATCCTAGCCCAAAGCAGATTTTGCCTCCTTTTTTGTTCATTTTTTTTCCCAAAAGACACATCGGTTCATCCACTTTGAGACGCCATTTGATCAATGAATCTTTGTGTTTTTTCGAAATTAACTGTACAGACACGAACTAGGCATGGGATACATCACATCTGTACATAATTCATGTATTTTTTCATTCCAAAAGGCATCTTAATTAAGGCATGAAAATTGGGAAAAAATTCGAATGAACATGTTTCCTCAAATTCGATAATTTTTGAATTGTGTCCTTTGATCAAATTAATCATACTTAATCGAAGAGTCATGATGTATAAACACATGTTTCGTGATCAATTTGAACCAACAATCACGAATCGAGTCCCAATTTTGAATCGTTCTTATTTGAAAAACACAAACGATTCGTGATTCAAAAATTGAACCATCATAAAGCTTCAAAACGACAATATCTATTCGAACTCTATAAATAAGATCACCCCACAAGCAGAAAACACAATTCAATTGCAAGAAACACAATCAAAATCAGAGAGTTTTCAAAAAATTTTCGAATTGAGGGTTTAGAGTGAGAAAGTCCAAATTCGAAGCAATTGATGAATTTCTGGGCAAATTAAAGTGTATAGAATGATATAGGGAGTGTTTTTGATGATCGAGTGTTTTTAGATTTGTTCAAATTGATCAAATTAAGTTCTGGAAATTTTTTGGATTTTTTTTTCGCATTTCTTGCCGCCGATCAGCCACTTCGGACCGCCGTCCACGGTGGATCTGGGCGCGATCCACCACCGCCACCAGCTGCCGCTCCCCCACAGGCGTCGAGCCGACAACCCCTCCAGCCTTGAAGACCACCAAAAACAGCCGGGAAGCGTTCGAAACCACCGACTTCATCTTCTGCCGATCGGGGTCAGATCCGACCCGAAATCTAACCCGAAAATCCGAAGTCCAACCCTCCCCCTGGTCAATGGTCAACGGTCAGCCCAGATCAGACGGCCCAGATTCGATCATCCAAATCCAATGGTCCATATTTGATCAAGGTGATCAACACCTCAGATTGAGTCAACGAGATCAAACGGCTAGGATTGGTCTTCAGATCAGACGATCCAGATCGCATCCGCTCCATCCAACAGCCCAGGTCAATCCGTATTATTTTATTATATTTTTATTATATAATTAATTTCGAAAAATAGGAAAAAATAGGAAAAAATTCAGAAAAAAAGAAAAAAAAATAATAAAAAAATTCAGAAAAATCCAGGAAAAATTAAAATAATTATTTTTAATGTAAATTTACATGTTTTAGCAATTTGTGATATTTTTGAATATTTTATGAGTATGATCTTAAAATGTATGTTTGATACATAAGATGTATTGTTTTTGTATTCTAATTTTTGATATGATATATTTTGAATATGTTTTGAATGTGTGTGATGATTATTGAATTTTGAAAAAATATAATTGAAAAGGGTTTTCTAAATCAAAATTGTTTTGAATAAAAAAAAATGAAAATTTTTTTTGAATAGAATAAAATGGATTTTTAAAAAAATTGAATTTGTGGATGATGAAAGAAATGAATGAAGATGAAGAATTGTTGTTGAATATTTTTGAGAATCATGATATTGATCAAGTTTTTTATCAAATTTATCTTCATAAATTTACTATGAAGATATTAATCAAGTTTTTATCAAAATTATCTTCATAAATTTTCTATGTAGATAATATTCAAAGTTTTCAAAATTATTTTCATAAATTGACTTTGAAAATAATTAAAGTTGTTCAAAAATGTTTTCATAAATTTGCTTGAAAATATTTAATATTGTTTAATCAAAATTGATTTTCATGTAGCATTAAATTAGCCATGAATTATCATAATCGATTTTTTTTTTAGAAAAATGATTTTTGAACTTAGAAAAAATATGTTTTTCATGAAATGAAAAATCAATTGATTAGATCATAGGATCATCAAAAAAATGATTTTCATAAAAATTCAAAATTTAATGAACTTAAAGTGAGAAATAGTTTAAAAATATAAAATTGATCAACAAACTAAGTTCTTTATAAGAGAACTGTTTTGTCTGATCTCGATTAGCGAGTACGTAGGCACCTTCGGGGCGACATTAAAAAATATAAGTTATTTATTTATTTATTTATTTTTTTAGTTAATTAGATATTATAATTTAAATTTATTAGTTTGTTTTTTTCTAAAATTTAAATATGGTAAAAATGGATTTGATATATTATTTCTTATTAATTAATTTTTCTTTATAAATATTTAACTTTTGCGATTATTTCTGGATGTAATTATAAGTTTTTTTTTTTATTATATATATAATCTTTGAATGTTTTGCTTTTCTTTGTAAATTTATATGTTTTCAAAAATTAAATAGAAAATTATTAAAAATGATTTCTGACTTATTAATATTGTTATTATTTTTTTTTATGTATTCTTTTTGCAAGTTTTTAGAAAAGGATAAATTCTAAATTTTAAACTTAAAGTGGTAACCGCTTAGGTTTTAATAGGTTAGCCCCGGACTCAGATATCTGGTATTTTTTTTAAAGTTTGTTTTAAATCAAATTTTCGCAGACTAGTGGCTAAGTTAGGATTAACCGACCCATTAATCCTTTTCATTTTTTTTTTTTATCGGGTGGCGACTCCAAAATATTTTCAAAATTAAATTTCTTTTAATCCCTAGTCGAGGATTCATGTTAAATGGGTTAGGGTTTAATATGAATCGGGTTAAAAGAAATGAACCGGATGATTTTCAAAATCAGGCTCGACAGCTTGGCGACTCCACTGGGGACTCGCTTATTTTTTTTTAAAAAAAGAGGGCTAGCCACTTAAGTTTAAAATTTAAAATTTATCCTTTATTTTTGTATATTGTATATTATTGTATGTGTTTTGTATATATGTCTGTAATTTAGATTTTAAATTAGTTCATTTCATTCGCATATGCATTTGCATTCATGCACACAATGTGTGCTAGATACGGTCGAACCCAGGCCGTCTTAAGAGCCTAAGCGAGGAGTTCGAAGTAAGGTGGCCTGGCTGTGGTTTCCACCCTCTAGATCAAGAAAAGACTCCCACTCCGGTTTAGCCTTATGATTTGCTAGACCGGGGAACCTATAGAACCTTACCAAATCATGCATTCATGGGATTTGACCAATTTTTTTCAAAAAATGGAGTTGTAAATTTTTTAAAAAAAAAAATTTAGGATTTGTCTCCTAATAGGGTCTTTATAAATCCTCAGGAAATGATTTCCTCGAGTTCGGACAGTAGCGATAGCCTATGGGCTCGTCTCATCAAGGAACCCCGAGTAGAGACTTTCAAGGATCCAATGCTGTTACTGGACCGATGGTTGGTCAGTTTTGACCCCGATCAACAATCATTCATTAAGGATAGGTTGGGCCCGATCCTCAATTTACCTAAGTCCAAGTTCCATTTACCATGTTTCGAGCCCTTGTTCATCTCTGGGAACCCAATGAAGTGGCATTCCGTCTAGGTCAACACGTGCTAAGTCCTACCATTGAAGAATATGCTAGGTTGCTTCAAGCCCCACCCACTTCCGAAGGGATCTATGTACCAAGCCTTACTCAAAGTCCGATCCGCATCATTTCAGAATTTTTGGGATTAAAAAGAGAAGCAGTAATTGAAGCCATGAAGGGTTGCAATGAATTCTCCATCCGATTAACTACTTGATGGATTGGTTTGGAAACTTTGATAATTACATAAGCAACCGAGATTCCTTTACAGTATCAGTTGTGACCTGGAGTGAAAATCGGGTTAATGCTTTCATAGTGGCTGCTTTTGCTACCATACTCTTTCCACATGGGAACCTGTTCATTCACTTCCGAGTCATCGAGCTTGTAGCACAATATCTAACTGGCAAGTCATATGTTCCCGCCCTTCTAGCAGAAAAATCAGAAGTTTGAATCACATCAAGTCTAAGGGCAGGGGCAGTTTCAAGGCAAGCATGCATCTGTTGATGGTTTGGTTCGCTAGTCACACCAAGTACTACGGAAAAGATCTAGCTAATGGGTCCCTTATCCGCCCGAATTATGATCTCATCCAGTCTTTTGCTGAACGGGTCCATATGGAAGATAACGAGCCTTTCTGGTCTATACTTGCAATATTTGAAGACATGAGACCTGAAGACTTTATGTGGCAAGCCCGTTGGTTTAAGTGTCCCGTTGCTATCTTAAGTTGCAAGAAATACCTAACTGTGCCCTGATTGGAATCACTGGCTGTACGGGCTATTACCCCTCAAGTGTTATCCGGCAATATGGCATGCTACAAGACATTACTGTCAAGCCAGAGTTGGGACGAGTTATTCTCGACTATATGGATCCAACCATGACTCAGATAGCAAAGCAGTCCAAGGTAAACCAAATAAAAGCCATCTGGGATGATAGAGAAATCAAGCCAGTTTTCGAAGTCGAGCCAGAAAATAAAGTGACTCGGGATTATAGAGCAACCAGGTGGTACATAGCCAATCAAATGAAGAAGAATAAGGACATCCAATATGAAGCTCCTAACATTCTTGAACCAGCACCACCTGAACCTGATCCTGAAATGATTGCTTACATGGAAATGGTTTCAGCTCGGCTTGAAGTCTGTCATCGGGATTACTGCAAAGAGATAGAGAGATGATTGACCGCTTGGAAAAAGCTCACAATAGGATTGCACTGTTAGAGGATGAATTGAAGAAAGCTCGAAAAAGGACTCAACTACTTGAGGATCAAATCATCTGCCCTGCCAAGACTAGAAGACTAGTTTAGAAGTCCTGAGTTTAGTTTTAGCAATTAAGGTTCTTGAACTTTTAGTATAGTAATTTAACTTTGTATGAAAGATTGTTTTTGAATTATTACAACTCCAATAAATGTGTTTATCAAAATTTGATGGTCATTATCCCCATTTGCATTCATATTTGCATCCTTGTGTTTGTATGTTAGTATTCTTATTTCTACTTCTTACGGTCCAGTTACGAATCAAGTCTAGCGAATCCAAAATCCTGAAAGATAGCTCCCAAACCAGTTAGAAGTCCCATTTATACTAGATCACGAGCAAAGATGGCTAGTACCGGGAACACTACCCCAGACCACTGAACAGAGACTCAATGCCATGGAACAAACCCTGCTTAGAATTACCGAACAAATGCAGACCCTTACTCAGAATGTTACCCAGTCCAAGACCCCTATAGCATCTGAAGAATCTTCCGGGGAACAGAAAGGAAAAGAAATCATGCAGCAACCAGTCAACGTTGATGATTCCCACACTGAGTTCAATATGTCCGAGCTAAAGAAAGAACTTGAAGCCCAAGCAGGACATGGAGAAGAAACTGTTTGAAAAGATGAAGGCATTTGACGGCTTTGATCAGACTGCGATTTTAAGCCTGCCACAATTTGAGGAAGGTGCTTTTCCTGAAAAATTTAAGGCACCGAGTTCGAAAAATATGATGGAACTGGCTGTCCTAACATGCACACAAGATTATATGTACGACGTATGGGGCAGTATGCCAAATTTGATAAACTGATGGTACAGACCTTTCAAGATAGCCTTACTGGTCCAGCATTAGCCTGGTATGCCCAATTGGACTCACAAGAAATTGATACTTGGGATAAATTAGCCAGGGCATTTTTCAACCAATACAAGTTCAATATCGAAATGGCACCCTCGGTCTGGGATTTGAGTACTATGAAGAAGAAGAAAGACGAAGCTTTCAAGGAATATGCTCAGCGATGGAGAGCTTTAGCTGCAAGAATCACCAATCCGATGCCTGAAAAGGATCTCACTTTTACTTTCATCAACACACTAGAAGAGCCATTCTTTTCTCATCTCATAGGGCATGCGTCAGCAAGTTTTTCAGAAGTGGTAGTAGCCGGATGCAGAATTGAGAATGCTATCTCAGCCGGAAAGCTGCAAGTAGAAAAGAAATATACAGCACCTAAAAATGTCTCGTACAAAGGAAAGGATTCGACTGTCGGTATGGTCAATATCTCAAGTCCAGCAAACCCTACTAAATCCATAGTTCTGCCGACCAATCAAGGTCAAAGTCAACAAAGGGTTGTTTCGAATCAACAATCAAGGCCAACCGACGCAATTTTACTCCAATACCGGTTCCACTCAGCCAAGTATGGGCTAAATTGAGAGCCGATAATCTGATTGGCTTTGAAGTACCCAGAGATGATTATAAGCCCAAGAACTACAACCCTGATTTAAAATGTGAATATCACATGGGGCAAATCGGGCACTCCACTGATTATTGTTGGAGACTCAAACATAAGATTCAAGATCTTATTGATGCAAAGACCATCCAATTAGACTTTGTGAGCCTCCAAATGTTTCTACTAATCCATTGCCAAATCATGGGTCGGTTATTAATATGATCACTGCCGAAGCGCCGGACCCAGAAGTCAACTTGGATGAATTGCCTATCACCATAGAACAAGTGGCATGGAATCTCCGCCAAATGGGGCATTTACCCTATATCAATCTGAGAGATCGCACCAAAACCAGACCAGCCATTTACAACTTGTTGCAAAATGGAATCATAAGAAAGAAGATATCATGGAAATGCTGGTCCCAAAGCCAAGAAAGTCAAGCACACAGGCAGAATTGTGGGCAAGATACCAAGCTGGAGACCCAACTGTCGGAACTCTAGGAGATGATGGAAAGTACCAATATCTGGTTGACTATTGGTTTGAACCACGCGTATATGCGATGCTCCTGCCACTGGATGGGGATCAGAGTCTGAAGATGAAGAAAAGCCTGTACCAGAGAAAGAAGAAAAATTTGTTGGCATGATCACATGTGAACCGAAGTTAATCAAATTTGAGATGAACAACAGTAAAGAAGAGGCAACTGTCTCGAAGCCTAGAAGTTATACTTTTCAAATCCCAATTGCTGTAAAGGATTACAAAGCTGCCCCATTTGATTACCAGACAGTTAATCACGCTTCTATGATTGGCGGGCTTACCCGTTCGGGAAGACTTTATGAACCAACTGCAAAGAAGGTGACCATGGATTCATCGCCGCCGAATGATGAAGAAAAGAAGGAAGATGAGAAAGCAATATTGGCTAAACTCATGAAGGCAAGTGAATTCAAAGTAGTTGAACAACTAGTCAAGACCAGCCCAAATATCACTCATGGGTTTGTTAATTAGCTCTGATATTCACCGTGAGGCCTTGTTCAAGTTCTCAAAGAAGTAAAAGTTCCAGAGAATGTGACAGAAAAAACCTTGGAACATATCATTAATTCTGTCTTTGCAAATGAGCAAATTAGCTTCTCATCTGAAGAATTAGAGAAGAAGGTGGCCAACATAATAAAGCTCTTTTTATTGTTGTCAAAAGCAATGGTAGAATCGTCTCCCGAGTGCTTATTGACAATGGATCTTCTCTGAATGTATGCCCCCTGGCTACTCTGAATTTGTTGGAAGTAGACCCGTCAAATATCAAGCCAAGTCCTACTGTAGTACGAGCATTTGATGGATCAAAGAAGGAAATAATTGGAGAAGTGGAATTAGAGGTCACTATTGGGCCTCAAACTTTCCTAATTCCTTTTCAAGTGATAGATATCCCAAGAACATTTAATTTGTTGCTTGGAAGGCCATGGATTCATGCAGCAGGAGCAATACCCTCAAGCTTGCACCAGAGGGTTAAATTTGTAGCAAATGGCCAACTTGTTACCGTTATGGGAGAACAAGATTATGCCATCTATCAAGAAACGGCTATTCCATACATTGGAAAAGGAGAAGAAGAAGACTTGGGCTCCAAATATTTGAAGAAGTCTGTGTAATAAATGAAGAAAAAGAAGCTCAGATAGGAACTTTTGGCCTAGGATATTCTCCTACTCAAACAGAGGTAGCAGACATGAAGAATAAGATGAGAACAAGGAAACTTAATAAAGATATGATCCAGACATCGAATCCCGCACATCAGAAGCTCCTTTCCAAAGCCTCATCATGTCCAGAAGACAGATGACTCCAAGGAAGATGATCCACCCAAGAAGATAGCTTTGAAGAATTGGTTTTCCATACCTTGTGCTAGTTTTAATTTTCTTAAGTAAGGACCGATATTAGATTGCGTTTTGTATTTTTCTGCTTTATGTGTTGCTCAAATAAGTGTACTTAAACACCATTTCAAATTTAATAAAATTCTTTTGTTTTTTCCATATTCTTATTCTTTCCCCATTCATATTCTACCAGATCCGACTTTTGTAATGAGTTCCGGGATATCTCGCGTCTGTAAATACTGAAAATATCGATATCACCTCCAACCCTACTGGGTTAGTCGTTGAAGATGATATCGATTATCAATTGAAAACACAAGAAAATTGGCAAAACTTTGATCATGAAAGGATTGAAACCCCTGAACCCACTAAATTGGTTAATTTGGGAACAAGTGAAGATCCTAGGAATTTGAGAATTGGGGGTAAATTGCCAGAAGACACAACACAGGGTTTGATTAAGTTACTAGCAGAGTATTTGGATGTTTTTGCATGGTCATATAGTGATATGCCCGGTTTAGATCCGTCAATTGTGGTCCATAAATTGCCAACCAAAGAAGGCATTAAGCCTAAGAAGCAAAAACTAAGGCGATTTAGACCCGATTTGCTACTTAAAATTAAAGATGAGGTCAAGAAGTTACTCGAAGTTGGATTCATTGAAGTTTCGGATTACTCAGATTGGGTATCAAATATAGTACCAGTACTTAAGAAAAATGGGAAACTTAGAATCTGTGTGGACTTTAGAGACTTGAATCAAGCGACCCCAAAAGATAATTTCCCGTTGCCACATATTGATGTCTTGGTAGACAATACAGCTGGAAACCATCTATTCTCATTTATGGATGGATTTTCGGGATACAATCAAATATTGATGGCCGAAGAGGACAAAGTCAAAACCACATTTGTCACAGCCTGGGGAACTTTTTGCTATAAGGTCATGCCATTTGGTCTCAAGAATGCCGGAGCAACTTATCAGCGTGCAATGCAGACCATATTGCATGACATGATGCATAGAGGTGGAAATATATGTTGATGACATGATTGCCAAATCAAAAGAAGGAGAAGATCATGTAGAAGTATTAAGGAAACTTTTTGAAAGATTGAGAAAGTTTCAATTAAAATTAAACCCAGAAAAATGCATTTTTGGAGTAACTTCTGGGAAACTATTGGGATTTGTGATCAGTCAAAGAGGAATAGAAATTGATCCTGATAAGGTCAAAGCAATTCAGGAATTACCTCCCCCAACAACATTGAAAGAAATTAGAGGTCTTTTGGGGAGATTAAATTACATTGCTCGATTTATTTCCCAGTTGACGGATAAATGTCAACCACTGTTTAAATTATTGAGAAAAAGCCCAAATTGAATGGAATGAAGAATGTGAAGAAGCCTTTAACCGAATTAAGCAGTATCTGACAAATCCCCCGGTTTTGATCACTCCAGTACCCGAAAAGCCTTTGTTCTTATACTTGACAATTTTTTCGGAATCCATGGGTTGTGTACTCGGGCAAAAAGATGAAGATGGAAAAGAAAGAGCTATTTATTACTTGAGCAAAAAATTCTCGAATGGAGAGCAAAAGTATTCAGAGATAGAAAGAACTTGCTGTGCATTAGTATGGACTATGCATAGACTCAGGCAATACACGCTCTTCTACTCAATCGAGTTAATTACAAAGCATGATCCTTTGAGATATTTGGCAAATAAGCCCGCCTTGGTCGGTCGAATTTCAAAATGGCAAATGTTGCTGTCTGAGTTTGATATTACCTATGTTAAACAAAATTCAATTAAAGGACAAGCCTTGGCTGATCAACTAGCTGAAAGCCCGGTTGATGAGGAACTAAAGGAACAAGATCAATTCCCCGATGAAGGGATTTGGGTAACACAAACGGAAGATGAAAGAATGCCTAATTGGAAACTGTATTTTGACGGAGCAGCTAATGTGTATGGATGTGGAATAGGGGCAGTCCTAATTTCACCTGAAGGAAACCAATACCCAACAGCGGCCAGATTAATGTTCCCTTATACGAATAATATAGCAGAATATGAAGCATGCATTTTGGGTTTAGAGATGGCAATCCAAATGGAAATTCAAGAACTCGAAGTTTTTGGAGATTCATCACTTATTATTTTTCAAACTCGAGGAGATTTTAAAACAAAGGATCCCAAGTTGATTCCTTATCATAATCACTTGGCAGAATTGATAGAAAGATTCAGGGAAATCTCTTTTGTATATGTGCCAAGAACTCAAAACCAGTTGGTAATGCTCTTGCTACTTTGGCCTCATTAATTCAGTTTACTGAAGGAGCAAGAATCCAACCTTTGCAAGTCCGGGTGAGAAGTGAACCCGCATTTTGCGCCATGATTGAATCAGATGAATCCTGGTACCAAGATATTAAAGTTCTTTTGCAAACGGGTAATTATCCTGAAGGTGCTACCAAGAAAGATCAAAAGTCACTGAGGCGTTTGGCCAGTCATTTTTTGCTAAGTGGAAATACGTTATACAGAAGATCATTTGACACGACTTTGTTAAGATGTGTAGATGAAAAAGAGGCCCACAAGCTCATGGAAGAAGTTCACGAAGGAATTTGTGGTCCTCATATGAGTGGTTACATGTTAGCCAAAAAGATTATGAGATTAGGATTCTTTTGGTTAACTATGGAATCAGACTGTATCAAACATGTGAGATCTTGCCATTTATGCCAGATCTATGCAAACAAGATAAGTGCCCCTCCGAAAGAATTACAATTAATGTTAACACCATGGCCTTTCTCAACATGGGGGATAGATGTTATTGGGCCAATTTCACCTAAAGCTTCAAACGGTCATCAGTTCATATTGGTTGCAATCGATTACTTCACTAAATGGGTAGAAGCCGCTTCTTATGCAAGTGTAACAAAGTTCGTGGTTGTGCGATTTATAAAAAGAGACATCATCACTCGATATGGAACTCCAGAAAGTATCATCACTGATAATGGTACGAATTTGAACAACAAAGAAGTAACAAATTTGTGTCAGCAATTCACGATCAAGCATCGGAATTCTACTCCGTATCGGCCACAAATGAATGGGGCAGTTGAAGCCGCCAATAAGAACATCAAGAGAATTATTGAGAAGATGACCATTGTCTATAAAGATTGGCATGAAATGTTACCGCTCGCATTAATGGCATATCGAACGTCTGTAAGAACATCAACCGGGGCAACACCCTATTCCTTGGTGTACGAAACTGAAACTGTTTTACCTGTAGAAGTTGAGATTCCATCACTTCGCATATTAGTTGAAACCAAACTCGATGAAGTTGAGTGGATAAAACAAAGATTTGAACAGTTGAATCTGTTAGATGAAAAGAGGCTGACTGCAATGTGTCACGGCCAGTTATACCAGCAAAGAATGGCTAAAGCATTCAACAAGAAGGTCAAGCCAAGAAATTTCCAAGAAGATGACTTAGTTTTGAGAAAGATGCTGCCAAATGTGCAAGACTCCAGAGGAAAGTTCACACCAAACTATGAAGGACCGTATGTAGTTAGAAAAGTATTGTTGGGAGGAGCATTGATTCTTTCCCAAATGGATGGACCTGATTTAAAGGATCCTGTAAACTCAGATGCTGTAAAGATGTATTATGAATGATCAATAAAAATTTGTCATTTTCTGTGTTCAGTTGATTTCATTTTTAGTTTTTACAAGCAAAGTTGATATCCCAAAAACTTTGAACTTAGGTCAAATCTCAACCCGTTAATTAAATCATTCAAACAAATTTCCAAAATTCTCAAATCAGACCAAATCTCATCCCATTCAAACAAATTTCCAAAAATTCTCAAATCAGATTAAATCTCAACATGTCACTTAAACAAATTCCCAAACGTCAATAAAACTGTTAGAAAGTAATTTGAGCATCCCATATGGCTTTAAAATGCATATATGCAATTTTATTTGGTGATTGTATTGCACAGATAACTACTTTTTGAACACGGTTATGTGAACGATGGAAAAGCCCTAAACACATTAACCGACGAAAGACCAAAATTCTTCAAGTGGATCAAGATAGATCAAGAAGTCCCCGAGTGGATCAAGAAAGATCAAGTTTTCCCAAATGAATCAATAAAACAAGTTTATGAGAAAATCAAGAAGTCCCCGAATGGATCAAGATAGATCAAGTTTCCTCAAGTGGATCAAGAAGATCAAGTTTCCTCAAATGGATCAAAAAGATGAAGTTTCCTCAAATGGATCAGAAAGTTAAGTTTCCGAGAAAATCAAGAATCCCCAAGTGGATCAGAAGATCGAGTTTCCCCGAAGATCAAGAATTCCCAAGAAACCAAATCTTTAAGGTTCCAAAAATCCCCAGTAAACCAAAGCCCATAGGTCCGGCAAATGACCAAACCAAAGCCCATAGGTCCCGCAAATGACCAAACCAAAGCCCATAGGTCCGGCAAATGACCAAACCAAAGCCCATAGGTCCGGCAAATGACCAAACCAAAGCTCATAGGTCCGGCAAATGACCAAATTAAAGCCCATAGGTCCGACAGATGACCTAGCAGTTTTTTAAAATCTAGACCCGATAGACGGTTTATCAGTTTTTTTTTTTTTAGTCTAGGCCCGACAGATGGCCTATCATTTTTCTAAATCTAGGCCATACAGATGGTCTATCAGTTTTCTAAGCCTAGGTCCGACAGTTGACCTAGCAAATATCAAAGTCTAAACTCGACAGATGGTTTAGCACGGTGTCCAATATAGAATCTATCCTTTCAGGATAAAAAATTATATCTTTGTTGGTAGGAAAAATTAAGCAAAAATTGGTTATCCTTTTGTCTTTGTGCCAAAAGTTTTATTCAAACTTTACCACAAAGAGGGGCAGCTGTAGACACCCAATTTTTGCCCAATTAAAAAATAGGTTAAGTTTATAATAAATTAATGTAATGTTGAGTTCATCAAAAATATAATAATAATAAAATAATAATAATAAAAATAGTATAAGAGAATATAGAAAATAGAAAAAAAAAATAGAGGAATAAAATAAGTATAATAAAATAATAATATAATTAAATGAATAATAGTAATGTAAATAAAATATATGTAAGAAAAAAATTAAAATAAATAATTATTTAAGCTCAATATAACATATATTTTATTAGCCTTAAGTACTAGTGGTTTAACTATATGACCAAGGCACAGGCCAACGGCCTAACGGTTCAAACCATAGACACAGGAGCAAGGGGACCCGAGTTCGATCCTAGCCCAAGACAGATTTTGCCTCCTTTTTTGTTCATTTTTTTTCCCAAAAGATACATCGGTTCATCCACTTTGAGACACCATTTGATCAATGAATCTTTGTGTTTTTTCGAAATTAACTGTACAGACACAAACTAGGCATGTGATACATCACATCTGTACATAATTCATGTATTTTTTCATTCCAAAAGGCATCTTAATTAAGGCATGAAAATTGGGAAAAAATTCGAATGAACATGTTTCCTTAAATTCGAAAATTTTTGAATTGTGTCCTTTGATCAAATTAATCATACTTAAGCGAAGAGTCATGATGTATAAACACATGTTTCGTGATCAATTTGAACCAACAATCACGAATCGAGTCCCAATTTTGAATCGTTCTTATTTGAAAAAACACAAACGATTCGTGATTCAAAAATTGAACCATCATAAAGCTTCAAAACGACAAATCTATTCGAACTCTATAAATAAGATCACCCCACAAGCAGAAAACACAATTCAATTGCAAGAAACACAATCAAAATCAGAGAGTTTTCAAAAAATTTTCGAATTGAGGGTTAGAGTGAGAAAGTCCAAATTCGAAGCAGTTGATGAATTTCTGGGCAAATTAAAGTGTATAGGAATGATATAGGGAGTGTTTTTGATGATCGAGTGTGTTTAGATTTGTTCAAATTGATCAAATTAAGTTATGTAAATTTTTTGGATTTTTTCGCATTTCTTGCCGCCGATCAGCCACTTCGGACCGCCGTCCACGGTGGATCTGGGCGCGATCCACCACCGCCACCAGCTGCCGCTCCCCCACAGGCGTCGAGCCGACAACCCCTCCAGCCTTGAAGACCACCAGAAACAGCCGAGGAAGCGTTCGAAACCACCGACTTCATCTTCTTCGCCCGATCGGGGTCAGATCCGACCCGAAATCTAACCCGAAAATCCGAAGTCCAACCCTCCCCCTGGTCAACGGTCAACGGTCAGTCCAGATCAGACGGCCCAGATTCGATCATCCAAATCCAATGGTCCATATTTGATCAAGGTGATCAACACCCCAGATTGAGTCAACGAGATCAGACGGCTAGGATTGGTCTTCAGATCAGACGATCCAGATCGCATCCGCTCCATCCAACAGCCCAGGTCAATCCGTATTATTTTATTATATTTTTATTATATAATTAATTTCGGAAAATAGGAAAAAATAGGAAAAAATTCAGAAAAAAAGAAAAAAATAATAAAAAAATTCAGAAAAATCCAGAAAAATTAAAATAATTATTTTTAATGTAAATTTACATGTTTTAGCAATTTGTGATATTTTTGAATATTTTATGAGTATGATCTTAAAATGTATGTTTGATACATAAGATGTATTGTTTTTGTATTCTAATTTTTGATATGATATATTTTGAATATGTTTTGAATGTGTGTGATGATTATTGAATTTTGAAAAAATATAAATTGAAAATGGGTTTTCTAAATCAAAATTGTTTATGAATAAAAAAAAATGAAATTTTTTTTTTGAATAGAATAAAATGGATTTTTAAAAAAATTGAATTTGTGGATGATGAAAGAAATGAATGAAGATGAAAGAATTGTTGTTGAATATTTTTGAGAATCATGATATTGATCAAGTTTTTTTATCAAAATTTATCTTCATAAATTTACTATGAAGATATTAATCAAGTTTTTATCAAAATTATCTTCATAAATTTTCTATGTAGATAATATTCAAAGTTTTCAAAATTATTTTCATAAATTGACTTTGAAAATAATTAAAGTTGTTCAAAAATGTTTTCATAAATTCGCTATGAAAATATTTAATATTGTTTAATCAAAATTGATTTTCATGTAGCATTAAATTAGCCATGAATTATCATAAATCGATTTTTTTTTTAGAAAAATGATTTTTGAACTTAGAAAAGATATGTTTTTCATGAAATGAAAAATCAATTGATTAGATCATAGGATCATCAAAAAAATGATTTTCATAAAAATTCAAAATTTAATGAACTTAAAGTGAGAATAGTTTAAAAATATAAAATTGATCAACAAACTAAGTTCTTTATAAGAGAACTGCGTTTTGTCTGATCTCGATTAGCGAGTACGTAGGCACCTTCGGGGCGACATTAAAAAATATAAGGTTATTTATTTGTTTATTTATTCTTTTTAGTTAATTAGATATTATAAATTTAAATATTATTAGTTTGTTATTTTTCTAAAAATTTAAATATGGTAAAAATGGATTTGATATATTATTTCTTATTAATTAATTTTTCTTTATAAATATTTAACTTTTGCGATTATTTCTGGATGTAATTATAAGTTTTTTTTTATATATATATAATCTTTGAATGTTTTGCTTTTCTTTGTAAATATTATATGTTTTCTAAAAATTAAATAGAAAATTATTAAAAATGATTTCTGACTTATTAATATTGTTATTATTTTTTTTTGATGTATTCTTTTTGCAAGTTTTTTAGAAAAGGATAAATTCTAAATTTTAAACTTAAAGTGGTAACCGCTTAGGTTTTAATAAGTTAGCCCCCGGACTCAGATATCTGGTATTTTTTTTTAAAAGTTTGGTTTTAAAATCAAATTTTCCGCAGACTAGTGGCTAAGTTAGGATTAACCGACCCATTAATCCTAACTTTTCATTTTTTTTTTATTTTTATCGGTTGGCGACTCCAAAATATTTTCAAAATTAAATTTCTTTTAATCCCTAGTCGAGGATTTCATGTTAAATGGGTTAGGGTTTAATGTGAATCGGTTAAAAAAAAAAACTGGATGATTTTCAAAATTCAGGCTCGACACACATTAATAGTGGTGACCTTAGTATTCACCATGCAAGTGAGTAGGCTACAACTTCTAATGTAATAACTCTTGTTATAGGCCCATGGAGTTTTGAAAAAATAGAAAGAATGTGTCATGAGTTGGCAACCTGTAATGATGATGTCTAAAGACTTCAAGCTCGTATCAGAGAACTTGAACAAGAATGGCGCCATGCCGAGTGTCTAGGGTGAGTCTACTGCGAATGGAAGTAATGATCAGGATTGAAATTAGTAGCTTGAGCTACAAATTAACATGATCATGCTCTTGGTGGAGTGCATCATGTCGTGGCCTTATGGGTTTACGCTACTGATCCTGCTGCAGATCGTCCCTTATGGCAATTAAATGATGACTAACTCAATGGCATTATGCAAAACTCTAAAATAAAAGAAAGAAAGGAGCGCTCTGTTGAAGCTTTCATGGGGTAAATATCCTTTTGTCTAAGTAATATCGGACGAAATATTGCCTGTGGGCATGAAATTCCCCTTGTTGAAGGAGTTTAATGAAATTAGAGACCATGAGGATCATTTAGCTAATTTCTAAACCTCAATGTTATTACCTAAGTTCATTGATGCCCTTACTTGCATTTGCTAAATTGACCCTAAACAGATGTCGTCAATTCAAATCTTCTTCTAATATTTCAAACTCGAGATATAACACTATAGACACTTCAAATTAAAGTCCAATTTTTATATAATTGAAAATCCATTTAGCGTTTTGTACCAACATTTTTAATTTGAAAAAAAAAAAAGCCTTCACAACCATCTTGAGGATTAACTTCTCTAAGAAATGACATGTTAAGCACTTGGAGATTGCAACCTACATATAAGAAGACTAGTAGCCTCCATTTAGGATACCTTCCTAAAGTGCTTAAATTCCCCCCTTAAATTAGCCTCTTTTTCTAGTCTTGTTTGTTTTTAATTTTTGAATTAAAAGAGATCCTCAACCAAAAAAGAATTAATAAAATAAATTTTTCTAATGAACGTCATTCCATGTCAATTAGGGATGGGCAAAAAAACTTATCGAACCAAACTAATTTACAACCGAACCAAACTATACCGAAAATATGGTTTTTTAAACGATTTAGTTTAGCAAATTTTAAATCCGAACTAATTCGTAAATTTATGATTGGTTTGAAGGGATAAATCGAACTAATCCGTAGAATCATAGCAAATCATTTTAGACAAACATAAGATATTTTTCTTATAATTATAAATTTTATTATGATGATTTTTTAAAATCCATATATGTTCTTATGATTTTATATTAGTATTTATTATGATGAATATTGGTTGGTAATAATTTATTTCTTTTTGAAGATTATTTTTTAGGTTCGATATATATTCCTCCATTATAACTTAATGTTTTTTTATTAATCGTTTAAACTCTGTTAAGTATGAATTTTGTTACTTAGTTATATATCTTATTATGTGTTAATTTTTATTATATATTTTTTTAGCAGACCACTTTTATTCATAAATGACTTTCAATGGTAGATGATTTTTTTGGGGCCAAATTTGTAAGATGGTTGATTGAATAATTTTTTAGAAGATCATAGATTATATTTTATTATGTATTAGTCAGTGCATGTATTGTATTGGTGACTAAATGATTTTATGAGATATTATAGATTATGAATTTGGTGATTGATCAAGTATTTTGTTGAGATTACAATATGAACTTTATAGAGTGATTTCAATATTTGAATATTCTCACAAATGTAAATATTAGAACTAAGTATTTTTTATTAAAATTTCGACTTAATACATAATCTGAATCGAGCCAAACTATTATTTAATGGTTTAGAAAATTTTTAATCCGAACAAACCATTATTTAAGGGTATTTTTAAGGAAAAAAATAAATAATAAATTAAGGTTTAGTTTGGTTTTAGTAAAAACTGAATCAAACAAGTCCGCGCTACACATAGCAAAAAGAAATTGGAATTTGCCGACTTAGTGCAACTACACATGGCTATTTAGAATGTAATTGCCTAATATTTTCTTAATAAAAGAACTAACAGTTGGAATTGGAAATTTTTAGAAGTCAATTGTAGGAATCCCAACAGTTACAAAAACTTTGGAGCTTTTTCATGTCAAGATGGACATAATCTCAATGTCGGCTACTTGATGTCCAAGCCAACCAGTAATACAAGAAAAGCATGCATTATTTTTATTTATTCACTTATTTTTTGCCATGAAAAGCATGCATTATTATGTCGAGGGTTTCAAGCGCTGAAAAATCAAAATTCATACTTCCGTCATTCACATCATGAATGAACTTAACTGAACAAACTTTATAAAACGTTTTCTGGAACTTCTAATCATTGTACTAATTAATTAAACCCCTCTTCCTAGTTTAATGCAACGGTTTTATATCCGATGTATTTGACCGCCTTTTAATAAGGTAAAGGTTTATGCATTTAACTGCAATACTTAATAAAATTGTTACTGTATCGTGTTCAAAATAGGTAACTGTTTTAATACAAAAAGGCAATGGTTTATGTATAATTATTGCAACGGTACTTATATAAATCTGCAGGAGTTTCTACTATAAGTAAAACAACAGTTATGAAAACTAATGCAATGGTTTATATTGTTTAAAATGCAATAGTTTTCATTATTTAGGCAAAGCTTTATTATTAACAAAATGCAACAAATTATAAAAGAATATTTTAATATAATTGTTAATAATAATTATTATTATTAATATGCATTATTTTAGAGTTTGATATTAGGAAACTTGTGTACTTTTTAAATAATTTCGTCACAAGTAAATTCTAGATATAATAGTGCTCACAAATTACAACTTTTAATTTGATCAACATTTAGAATTCTCATAAGTAACAAAGTTCTCGAGTAATAACCCAAATTCACAATCCTGTATACAAGTAACAAGCTTCTCAATACTAAAATTTGTAATTACCCTAAAGTCACTAACATACAAATCAATAACAAGGTTCCAATAAAATATATTGTTTAAATAAGCTCCAAAATCTATTAAAAAAAAAAAAAATTGAACGATTTCTTCAATATGCTATGTTATGAAGATTTCATTGAATCCTCTTCAAACACCATTGTGTTCAACATCATCATCCTACAAAAAAGAAAAAAAAAAGGAAATAATAAAATTAGTCATGAATTCATCATGTTTGTTATTAAAAAGTTTAATAAGTCTGTAATAAAAAATGTTCCTATAAAACATCAATACTTATTCTTATATAATAAATAACCATAACTAAAATTTAGGTGCGTTGTTAATTTTCATCATTCTCATTTAATGATGGTCATGATCCAACTAATAATAATTAAGATTAACTTAGAGAATATAGTATGACAATTATCTTTACAATATATATGATTCTTTTCTCAACTTGGAGTTTTTGTATCTCGAACCTCTATAATAGCATCCATCTATTTGAGCTGTTCTTTGAGTTCTTTTTCTGTTTTTGCAATGTGACCAGGGTACCACTGCCTAGTTCCCATTGTACGTATGATCAATACAAAATTTAAAAAATTTCATAAAGATTACATTTGCCAAATAAATAGTCTGAAAGTAAACCGGTTCACACCTGTACATGCAATTAACAACTCCATTCTCATATTTAGATCATGCACAAAATGTATCATTTAAATCACACACTACAAAAAGATTGGAAACCTTTTTTTTTTTTCCTTCTTTCCTTTGATGAATTTGAACTTAAACAATAGAACAAAACTCAATGCACACCATATTAATAATAAGCCTACTTAAGTCTAGCCATAAGTTGGCACCTAAAGCAGTCTTTTTCATGTAAGATGTCCTCAATAACACCATGAATTGATAATGAAGAGCAGGTAGCTAACAAACCCACTTCAATGTCACACATGTGATGACACCAACAACCGTCATTTTGATCTAAGATGACTTCAATAACATCTTGAACTAAAATACCAACATTTTACATATTAATGCTAAAATCACTTTAGAAGTCTAGATAAACTAACTCTATTTAGATTTGGTTCAGTAGGAATGTAAGAAACATTTTAAAAAATTTTAGTGCATCATCCTCTAGTATTTACTATTTACAAGTCTGAAATATAACCACAATATCTAAAGGTGGTTAACCTATCTAGTGACTTCTAGCGAAAAGCGATGACCACAGGTATTAGTGACAACCAACAGCAAGTGGTATTACCTAACTAAAAAGAAATATCTTAAATAAATCAAACAAAATGCATTCCTGTTTTATTAATAAAATTCACCTTTCTAGTTAACATTTTCCATAGCCTTTTAACTCCCACTGGAACCTAACCCTAAAAACTATTGATAACTTCAAATGTTCTTGATACCAACATAAAAAATCAAGGGAAATGATATGTGCAGTCCCAATAATAAAGTCATTCGCCGAAATAAATCCACATAACATCCTTCAATTCACAATTTTAACTACAAGAATTTTCACAAACGTAAAAGTCATTCCATGAAATATATATATGCACCCTTAATCCACATCTTATAAACTTAGAATCATAAAACTCACTGTAAAATTATTACACTAAACCTCAAGTAAGAGAATGTCAAAGAACTAAGACTTCAACGAAATCAATTTCTATTCAGAGCGATGCTAATCAATATAAGCAGCCTGATGAACTTGCATCAACTAAAATCAATATTGAAATATCAAAAAATATATTTTCATCGTCTAATGTCCTGTACTCTTTCATTTATTTGGTTAATAGATTCATATTTCACGTATAAAAAAGATTATGAAAATATTATTACTTACCCGACAAAGAATTGGATGCTTTTAGCGGTGTTATCTCTTAAATATTAGAAAAGGCTGCCAAATATCAATTTCAACGTGAAACCCTATCTATGATGACATGCAGGTTTAAAATGCTTGACGCTTATATCTTAAAGCTGGATCATTTCCATATATTATTCATAAAAGGGTACAACAAAAGAATACCAATAAAATTCTTGAGCTCCTAAGTAGCAATGAATATTCAAAAACATATAAAATTTCGTACTTTTAACTCACAGCTTTAAAAATCTGTCCCTGCTTACTGCTCTCTCGTCTCCTTACTCATATATATCACCCTTTAACAACCATATAAAGGACAAACAACCAAAATACGAACTAGACTTTAAAAAGGGACAATATATGAGTTTCAACGAATTTTTCAGTTGGTAGCAATGCTCCATCTAAGTGTTGTACAATGCAAGGACATATATAAGTAGAGCATCTAAGAAACTTAGAGCAAGATTGATTCCTCTAACCAATCCATCAAACCCTAACCGCTAAACCCATAATGAGTCCTATCCTACGTCTTGATGGCATAAACCATGTCCATGGACTCTTAACCAGTAGTCATCAGAGCAATTCATAACACCAATGGAATAGAGAGAGAGAGAGAGAGAGAGAGATTACATATAAGCTACTACTCGTTCTTCTTCTTCTATTGCTTTTTGAAAGAGTAATGAGATTGAGAGTGTGTGCGTGCAATAAGGGTTTAGGGTCAGGAATTTTTTTTTTTTGTTAGAAAGTCTGTTGGGTTGTATTAATCTGGAGGCCAGCCCACAATTGCTCTGCTCACTAAACCTATCTGCACGTGACTCACACAATCAAAATAGATCTCCTTCATGAACAGCTCCTCTTCTACTCCTCTCTAACCCTAAGAAATTAGGTTTCTTCTCTACGACTTCACTGCCTCCATCCGCAAGCTAAGTAACTCATCTACTTTACTCATTTAGTCGTTACGCTCTCTAAATGCAACAACTTTTACTAATGGTGTATTATACTCTTTGCAGGTAAAAGGAAGGATGCAATGGATTATTCGAGCTAATCTGAGCTCCACTGTGTGAACAAATATTTCCAAAAGGGGGGTTAATTCCCTTTTCCCTTTCAACTGTTATTTATATGCATAGATGTATAGTTATCTTGTTATTCTGTTACATGCAATCTGTTAGTTGGTTGAATCTAACCAACTATGTATACAATAGTTTTTCTATCTGTTTCGTTGGTTGAATCTAACCAACTACGTATACAATAGTTTCTCTATCTGTTTACTATGTGATCTCAAGTCTATTTGGTATTTTTCTGCATCTTGTACTCTGACGTGTAACAAAGTCCAGGACCAAGTTTTACCGCCTTTTGTTACCCTTTTATTCTTTCACAAAATGTATGTGTTTTTTTTTTTAATTTTTATTTTTTAATAAAAGCAAGGAGGTTCCTACTGTTACCTTTACTTGAAAAAAGCAATAGTCTGAAAAAACCATTGCCTTAAAATATCTATGGTTACACTTTTTGCTCAAGATAAATATTTAATGTAATAGTTGCAAAACCGATGCATTAACTGTTAGATATTAAAATTATGGCAGGGGTTATAAAATAATTGCTATCTATAATGTTGTCCAAAATCATTTTCGTAGTAGTTTCTGACTCGTTTTGAGGTTACACAAATGATGCTGCACATCGTTATAGCACTTTGTGCTACCACTTTTTTCACCCCAAATCTGAGTTTTGCCCAGAATGTGAACGCCATTGATGGCTGTTGGAGGCTGGACCCCAATTGGCGGACGAATCGCCACCAACTGGCCTCTTGTGGGGTTGGGTTTGCAGGCAAAATGACCAACAATATTGGAAGGGAAACCGTAAACTATGTAGTGACTGATCCTAGTGACGACCCTATAAACCCAAAAGTAGGCACGTTAAGATATGGAGCCACCATGATCAAGGGTAAAGTGTGGATCACTTTCCAAAGGGATATGAACATCAAGCTTGCTAAACCTATTTTAATTAGTAGCTTCACTGCCATTGATGGTCGAGGTGCCAAGGTTCATATTGCTGGAGGTGCATGCCTCATGGTCAATAGGGTATGTAATGTCCATTCCAATATTTGGTTCTTTGCTTTTAGGTCATTTTAGTTCTTTTTTTTTTTATTGTTTTTAAGTATTGTCTTATTTGTAAATTATCAATCATGCCATTTTATTCTTTTTTTTTTTTTAACATAACACAGGCAACAGACGTGATCATCCATGGCCTCCACATCCACCACTGTCAGGCGCAGCCGCCTAGCCAAGTGATGGGCCCAGACTCAAAATTAGTAAACCTGGGTCCTATAGATGGTGATGCGATCCGATTGATGACCGCATCAAAGGTTTGGATCGACCACAACACATTGTACAAATGCCAAGATGGGCTTTTGGATGTCACCCGTGGCTCCACCGGTGTCACTGTCTCAAACAATTGGTTTAAAGACCAAAACAAGGTCATGCTTCTAGGACACGATGATGGATTTGTTAGGGACAGGAACATGAAGGCTACTATTGTTTACAATCATTTTGGCCCCAATTGTAACCAACGAATGCCTAGGTAATCCCTTTTTAACATTATTATTCGATTTTACTAGTATAGTACACTTGGTGTTTAAAATAATTCAGGAGGACTCCTAAAATAGGGAAATTAAAATAATGTAGGGTAAGGCATGGATATGCACATGTGGCAAACAACTTTTATCAGGGCTGGCAACAGTACGCCATTGGAGGAAGCATGAGTCCCTCCATCAAGAGCGAAGCCAACTACTTCGTTGCCCCTAAATCCGGCAACAAGGAGGTAATCTATTATATTCCTTTTGTTTTTTACTACTTATTATCTTTGATCTTTCGATTCCCTTTGGTGAATGTGACAATGTTAGGGTGTGTTTAATTACTTTGGAAAATGTTTTTATTAATTGGGTAACTAAGTATTTGAATTTTATTATTTAATTTAATTCCTAAACTTAAAAATTGATCAATTTAGTATCTAAAAAATTTTTTCATGCATACCAATAGTATCTTCATCAAGTTTTTTTAGGTACAAAATTAACCAATTTCAAAGTTTTTTAAAAACAAAATTGATCAATTCCAAAGTTTTTTAGATACTAAATTGATCAATTTCAATAGATACCTAATTACAAATTTTACCAAAGTTTATATACTATTTATGACATTATCTCTTTTAAATTTTATATAGGGTGAATGTTACATTTGATACCTAAACTTTGCTAATTTGTATAATTAACTATTTGAAGTTTAAAAATGTTGATTCACTATGTAAATTTTGCCCATCTTTTCAATTAACTGCCTGAACTTTGCCAAATTGTAATTAGCTATATGAATTTTACTCATTTCTACAATTAATTACCTCATCTTAATATAGCAAATACTTTGAAAAATTTGTAAGTAGTAAATTGAGATAATTAAACTTGGGTAGTTAATTACACGAATTGATATGATTCTAGTACCAAAGGTGACATATACCTTTTTTATATACGTTTCAAATAAATTTGTCAAGTATTATTACAGTAATTTCAAAACATAGCAAATAGTTAGCTTTTAACAGTCTATTAGTAGTGATCGTTAACAACCATACGATAGAAAATTAGATAATACGGAAAATGGTTTTCCTCTTTTAGAAACAAAGATAACCCATTCTATTTTTATTGACATTTTTCTATGATGACGATTGGTCTTTGTTTCCTGTAAAAGCCATTAATATCCGCAAACTCTTGAAATTACAGTTATAATAATTAATACCTTTTTTCAGTGTTTGATGATAAAAAGAAGCCAGAGAAAGGAAATTAAATAATCATAAACTGTAGGTTTTTTTTTTTTTTTAATAGAACATGTAATAAACAAATGTCATATGATTGAGTTTGAATTATCGGATTTTTATCTGTATCTTATTTGTGTCTAATTTGTATTTGTAACTTATCTGTATCATATATGTATTGTATTTATTTGGTCTATTTATTAGCCAAATCATCAGTTTTACTAGTATTTGTTTTTTGAAAAAAATTTATTTGAAAATAAAAAAATATGATGCTAATATAATGATACGATGAAACAAATAGACCGATAGGAAAAACAATTTCTTTTTTTTTTTTTTTTTCGTTTAAAAAATTTTAAGCCGAGAAGATATTATGAAGGGAAGTATCCACGATGTGTGTTTTTAAGTATTTTCCTTTTTTTTTTTTCCCCTTTTGTTAAGGTGACATGGAGAGGAGGCATCGCCGGAAACAAGAGGCCGTGGAGTTTCTACTCAGTTAATGACGTGTTTGAAAATGGAGCTTCCTTCCAGCAAAGTGGTATTGGTGGTGCAAAGCCTAACTATAGCAGGGAACAAATGTTCAAGGTTGCAAGTGCTAGGGCTGTTAGGGCAGTTACAAAATCTTCAGGTGTCCTTAGATGCCCCCCAAGAGGACCATGCTAAACTCTCTATATCTATATCTATATCTATTTTTCAATTGTAGAATTACAATAAATACCAAAATACATTTTACAAATTATTATTCTTCTTATATTTTACTAAAGATAATATCAACGAAGATAATCAATGATATCTAATTTGAAAGAAATTTTGATTATGAAAGCATCCAAATTTAAATAATCTCTCTCATTTTTGTGATTGGAGACCGAAAAAAAAAGAAAGAAAAGAAAGAGAGAGAGAGAGAATGAAAGAAAGATGATACAATATATAATGAATATCCACAACTTGTTATATAACAAACACACTAATTTTCTAGTTATTTACACATAAAGGAAATTAATAAACATTAACTATTTGAATATTTCAAATAAAAATTATTGCTCTTCAAGCCAGGTCAAGCGCACTTGAAACCCATTCACTAATCTGGCTAATGGTAAAAATGACATCCTGTCTTCCTTGAGTTGGGTCCATCTGAGCAAATAATGCAAATCATCAGATTACATAAATAAGATAAATAAATAAACTATAAAATAAAAAGAAAAAGATCTTGCATATACAGGGTTAATGTCTAATTTGGTTCAATTTCAGTAGCATAGAAAAGCTTTTTAACAATCCAAGCCTAAGCTTATCATCTATCCACATAAATTCATCAAACGAGCCTAAAGCTCTTAAATGTTACAATTTCATAAAATATTTGTCAAAAGGTTCATGATAAAGATGAATACTTGCTAAAGGTTTAACAATGTGGAACAAATAAAATCTCGATTCTTTTTTCATTTTCTAAGCTCTCTCTCCTCTCTTTTTGTCTCTATCCAATCACAAATAAAAGTATTGATCTTTTATCATCTTGTTTCACTTTTTTGAATTTAATCAACTCATTCTCCTTGTGTAAGCTTTTACGCAAATCTGATCTCATGTGATATGATTCACAATCTTGGCTAATTGAATTTCACACCAATCAAATAAAAGAAGAAACACCTGAAGCTCGTGAAATTTCATTTTGGCAGAGATTCGCTGTCATGAGAAGGAAGACAATTTCTTTTTGGCAATCAAGAAAAAATGATGAAGTGATCACGTCATATGTGTAAGATAAATTTACATGACTCATAATTTAATATTTCATGAATTATATTCCAGGATCTTTGAACTACATGATTATCACATGTATAGTTGGATAAATGAACGTACCTTTGTCCATATTTGAATATCAAATAACGAAATCTCTTGTTTCCTTAAGAGACACCTTATCCCTCCAATCCAACCTTATTTCACCAAAGGAATGATTTCTCTTCCTTTCCCTTAATTTTTATGATGGATTTTCAAAGTGAAGACAAGAGTGAAGATTAACTTTATTGTCAACTCTTGTACATATATATAAGGGCAGGAAGAGGACCATACCTCTTCATGAAATGGTAAGGGTGTCTTCCATCAAGACACCCATTATGAAGAGTCATGTCATTTAGATTAAAAGTCACGACTCTTCTAAAATAAACTTACACAATGGGCCACAAATTCTAACATTCTCCCACTTGGCCCATATATGTTTCTTAATAACTTAGAATAACATAATGTGCACGATAACATTATTCTAAGTCTTCGTTATGTTGATTGTACCGTTATATCACATTAATTAAATTAAAAATTAATTAGAGTCATGGCGGTTGTACGTCATCATCTCGACATAGTTCCTTCCATGTACTACATAATTAATCTCTAATTTGACCTTAACTTAATGAAGAGATAAATAAAGGTCTAACTTTAATGTCTTTATGAAGACAATTCCTGTTAACATAATTCTATTACAATCATGTATACAATATAGAAAAAAGGAAATATCAGAAACACTATAATTGAGCTCAAGAGTGTCATACACAAATACAATAATCTTTAATCAGGACGTCCTTTAATGCCCATTCTTTCAACATGCTCTCTAAAAATATTAGGTGCTAATCCTTTTGTTAATGGATCTGCAACCATCAGTTTTGTACTAATATGTTCAATTGACACCCTTTGTTTCTGAACTTCTTCTTTAACGGCCAAGTATTTGATCTCCATGTGTTTTGCACCTTTGAATACTTGTCGTTCTTTGAGAAGAAGACTGCTGCGGAGTTGTCACAGTAAATTTTCAGCGGCCTACTAATAGTGTCGACAACTTGAAGCCCTGAAATAAAATTCCGCAGCCATAAGCCATGAATTGTGGCCTCAAAGCAAGCCACAAATTCTGCCTCCATAGTCGATGCAGCAATGACAGACTGCTTCGCACTCTTCCATGAGATTGCCCCTTCGGCTAATAGAAACAGGTAACCAAATGTGGATTTTCTTGTATCAACACATCCAGCATAATCTGAATCTGAATAACCAACCACCTCTAGCTGATCGGACCTTCTATAAGTGAGCATGTGGTCCTTCGTTCCTTGCAAGTATCTCAAAACTTTCTTTGCAGCTTTCCAGTGATCCAATCCTGGATTACTTTGATATCTGCCTAACATCCCAACACTGAAACTGATGTCGGGTCTAGTACAAGTTTGAAGATACATCAAACTCCCAACAACAGATGCATAAGGAATTGTTGCCATTTGTTCTCGTTCCAAATCATTCTTTGGACATTGCATATTTCCAAATTTATCTCCTTTCTGAATTGGAACTATACCTGCCGAACATTTGTCCATCTTAAATCTTTCTAGAACTTTATTGATATAAGCCTTTTGGGATAAGCCTAACAATCCTTGTGATCTATCACGGAATATTTCAATTCCTATCACATATGTTGCCTCTCCCATATCTTTCATTTCAAAGCTCTTTGAAAGAAAATTTTTGGTTTCTCGTAATAAACCAAAATCATTAGCAGCAATTAGGATATCATCAACATATAGGACTAAAAAGACAAACTTGCTCCCACTAACCTTCATATATATACACCGATCAACGGTGTTTTCTTTAAAACCAAAAGAAGTTATGGTATCATTGAACTTAAGATACCATTGGCGAGAAGCTTGTTTAAGTCCATATATTGATTTCTTAAGTTTACATACCATATGCTCCTTTCCTTTAATTGAGAAGCCTTCAGGTTGGTCCATGTAAACTTCTTCTTCCAAATCTCCATTAAGAAAGGCAGTCTTGACATCCATTTGGTGTAACTCTAGATCATAATGAGCAACCAAGGCCAAAATGATCCTAAGTGAGTCTTTCTTTGAGACCGGTGAAAAAGTCTCTTTATAATCAATACCATCTTTCTGAGTGAAGCCTTTGGCAACAAGTCTGGCTTTATGTCGTTCAACATTGCCATTTGAGTCTCGTTTTGTCTTAAAGACCCATTTACAACCAACTCTTTTACATCCTTTTGGCAATTCAACGAGTTCCCAGACTTGGTTTTGATCCATAGATTTCAACTCATCTTTCATGGCATTTACCCACTTAATAGAATCATTACATTCAATGGCTTGTGAGAATGAAACTGGATCATTGTCAATTCCTATGTCAAGTTCTGACTCTTGTAGATAAACCACATAATCATTAGGAATAGCAGATCTTCTCTCTCTTTGAGATCTTCTCAATGCTATTTCATGTGGTTCCTCCACTATAGGGGTATCGCTTATAACTTCATGATGTGTTTGATCCGTTACTTGTTGTTCTTCACTTTGGTGAATTTCTACAACATTAGGATCAATTGGCTTAGAAGGTAAAAGTATAGGAACTTCTACCCTAACTTCTTTAATGCACACATCACGTCGTTCTTTACTCCCACTAGTTTCACCATTTTCAATAAACTTGGCATTTCCAGTTTCAACAATTCTTGTACTATGATTAGGACAGTAAAACCTATAACCTTTGGACTTTTCAGGATATCCTATAAAGAATCCACTAACTGTTCGAAAGTCCAATTTCTTTTCTTGTGGATTATAAATCCTTACTTCTGCAGGACAACCCCACACATGTAGGTGTCGTAAACTAGGTTTCCTTCCAGTCCACAGTTCAAAAGGAGTCTTTGGAACTGCTTTACTAGGAACCCTATTTAACAAATATACTGCAGTTTTTAATGCATAAACCCACATGGATATAGGTAATGATGAATTACTTAACATACTCCTAACCATGTCTAATAATGTACGATTCCGCCTCTCTGCAACACCATTCTGTTCTGGTGTGCCTGGCATAGTGTATTGAGCACATATGCCATGCTTTTCAAGAAATTTGGCAAATGGACCTGGGCATTGCCCCGATTCATCATACTTCCCATAGTATTCACCACCCCTATCGGATCTTATAATTTTCACTTTTCTATCTAATTGTCTCTCAACCTCATTAATGTACACCTCAAGGGCATTCATAGATTGAGATTTTTCATGCAAAAGATAGACATAAGTATAGCGTGAAAAATCATCAATAAAGGTGATAAAATACTTTTCTCCACCAAAAGATGGAGCATCAAAAGGTCCGCATATATCTGTATGTATAATTTCAAGAAGCTGTGTGCTTCTTGTGGCTCCTTTCTTAGTGTGTCGAGTTTGTTTTCCTTTAATACAATCAACACACATTCCAAGGTCAGTAAAATCCAAAGTAGGAAGAATTTCATTCTTTACTAATTCTTGCAATCTTTCTTTGGATATGTGACCTAAACGTTTATGCCACAAGTAAGCAGAGTTATCATTAATCAAACTACGTTTAGTTCCAATATTATGATGCAAGGTCATTAAGGTCTCAGCAAAATAATCATCAAGTTTAAACTTGTAAAGACCATCACATAAAATTCCTGAACCATACAGTTTATTGTCCTTATACAAACTGAAAGATTCAAATCCAAACTTAAAAGAAAAACCTAATACATCAAGTTTTGATAAAGAAACCAAATTGCGAGAAAATGTAGGAACATAAAGGGTTTGGAACAAATCCAAGTGATGCCCAGTCTCCAAAATCAAGCGATAAGTCCCGATTCCTTCAACTGAAGCTTTGTTTCCATTTCCCATGAATACAAAATTCTCATTTGGCTTTATAGTTTGGATCGTAAGGAATCCCTGCATAGTATTGGAAATATGAGTTGTCGAGCCAGAATCAATCCACCATGTATTATAAGAAACTTGTGTAAGGTTTGATTCAAAACAAACAAAAGCACAAGGCTTACCTTTCTTTTCGAACCAAGCCTTACGTTTCAAGCAGTCTTTCTTCAAGTGTCCAATCTTTCTACAGAAATGGCACTTGATTTCCTTTTTGTGGATTTGTGCATCTTTAGAAGATTCATTCAGGTTGTGTAAACCTTTCTTCTTGAATTTTCTAGCCCTTTTCTTTGAACTCGATGCAACTTCTTGATGACTTGTAAAATGAACAGAATGAGTCTTTTGGTTCTTTAATCTTGTTTCCTCCTGAATTAGCATACTGGTCAATTCATTGATATTCCACTTATCCTTTATAGTGTTGTAATTCATTTGAAAAGGCCCATATTGTTCAGGAGGCAAGGAGTTCAATATGAACTGTACCAAAAAGAACTCATCCACAGTCATTCCTAAAGTCCTTAATTTTGCTGCTATATTTGTCATTTCAAGGACATGCTCATGCATAGTACGAGACCCATCAAATTTCATGTTGGTCAAAGTACCCATCAATGTACTAGCAAGAGATTTGTCAGCAGTTTGAGAACGCTCTTCCACAAATTTAATGAATTCCTTAGCATTATCAGTCTGGGGAAGAGTAGCTTTAATGTTGTTTGCTACTGTCATTCTCATAAACATCATCAAACTTAATCTGTTCGACCTCTCCCAAAGTTTATGGAGACGTTTTTCCTCATCACTGCTTTCATCAATAATAGCAATGGGTTTCTCAATTTGAAGAGACAAGTCAAGATCCAAAACACCTAAGTGAAATTGGACCTGCTCATGCCAATCTGAGAAATTCAATCCATTGAATATCGGAACAGATGAAGCATGAGAATGCAGAGAAACAGGAACAGATACTGCAATAATAAAAGATACGGTAGCCATTAATGCTTTGAACAATCATAAAATTCAGATTCAATCAACTCATGGAATAACATAATTATATATATCAAAGTCCACCTTTGGGTGATACTAAAATATATATAAACATTAATCATAACAAATAAGTATGCATACAATTTGATATATTTGTATCTTTGGATATACAAATAAATCAAATAAAATATACTTATCATAAACACTTGCGTTATGTATTATAAGAACAAAACCATCTTTGGATGATTTATAATATCTTATAATACAAACTTTAATACCCAAATCATATTCTATTATGTCATTTGCAAATAAAATTCATGGGTAAAATTTAATTTAGTAATGAAATTTATGCATTTAATGATTTGGTCACTTTGGTGACTAACAAATCATCAATTATATAAATTTCTTATATCTATTGTAATGCAAAAACGTCATCCATATTCCATGCAATTATTCAACGGTTTATTTTTCTTATTAATTTTAGATGGTTGATTATGGCATCACAAATTTTAAAATGATACCGTTCCAACTAATACACAATTACATGTACGTCTTACGTAAAACAACCATCTTGCTTCTTTTCTGAAAGAGAACAGTCATTGCATTCATGATGAATAAATAATTATAAACCAAGAGTCATGCCTATTCATTACCATTACAATGATTCAATCGTCATATGCTTTTCTAGATATGTTCGTCCAAATTTAAATTAGTCATAAGGATCGGCTGTTATCATACTTGCAAATGACCAGTAAAGATGAGACAACATCTTTGTTTCACATTGATAAGCATGGCTCGAAGATTTCTAATGTTTAACAATAGCATTTAAAACTTGTCAATAACTGCCGCAAATGGTTACGATAACATTGACCGTGGAAAAAAAAAAAAAAAAAACATACAACAATCCATGCCTTCAATTACTTGAAAATTACATATAATAACTTTTATTTTATTTTATCCATGCCGATCATACCAAAAGCCTTTGATCTATTTCTAGAATTGAAATAATATTCATAGGAAATCATAATGTATTTTTTTTATTCAGCATAAAATCATGAAAAAATAACATTCCTACCAAATAATCTTAGAGAACGGCATATCCTTTCAATTATCCATCCACGTTACAAACATAGTAAAGCCATTATAATAAATTTTCTGAATAAATTATTCAATCAATTAGGAATGAAACTTCAACATATTTATTGGAAAAACATGAGTTCTTAAACCATGCTCTGATACCACATGTAAGATTTATTTACATGATTCATAATTCAATATTTCATGAATTATATTCCAGGATCTTTGAACTACATGATTATCACACGTATAGTTGGATAAATGAACGTACCTTTGTCCATATTTTAATATCAAATAACAAAATCTCTTGTTTCCTTAAGAGACACCTTATCCCTCAAATCCAACCTTATTTCACAAAAGGAATGATTTCTCTTCCTTTCCCTTAATTTTTTATGATGGATTTTCAAAGTGAAAATAAGAGTGAAGATTAAACTTTATTGTTAACTATTGTACATATATATAAGGGCAGGAAGAGGACCATACCTCTTCATGAAATGGTAAGGGATGTTTTCCATCAAGACACCCATTATGAAGAGTCATGTTATTTAGATTAAAAATCAGGACTCTTCTAAAATAAACTTACACAATGGGCCACAAATTCTAATAATATGTAGCAGAGAAAGGCCATTTTGTCATGTACACAACGGATCAAGCTCTCCCGCTTTCATCGTCTCGGCTTGGTGACAATACAAGCACCGTTGTGATTTCGCAGGAGATGAGAGTTCAAGCTACAGTACTATGAGCGTGATGGATTAGGATGGATTCGAGAGGAAGAATCCATGGAGCAGACGTTTCATCGATCCTCTCCATCCCAACAATGCAACTCACCGTATCCTCTGTTTTCGAAAACTAAAACTGAGTAATAAGATTGAGACCATAAACAAGAAAAATAAGTATTCCTATTGATAAACTTCTCCAGCACAAAGTTATGGTCTTGTGTCTAATAATCCAAGAACAACTCGTTCTGGTCAAGTTTCATGGAAGCAGATAGAAGGAAATATGTGGTCACAAAGTAATGAAGAAAGGGAGCAATTTGGAGACGAGCCAACTGTGCTCCTGGACAAAACCGAGCACCACCACCAAATGGAGCAATTATGGGCTGTGTCTCCGGTTCCTCTTTTCCTTCATTTTAATATTTGAAAACAATTAAAATTTGGATAAGAGAAAGTAAAACTGCGACATAAGTTAATTCTAAACTTATATTAAAAAGATTTATGTAATATATTAATGGACTGTTATATCTTACTTGATTATTAGGTTCCATCCATCTCCAAGGATTGAAATCCAGAGCTTCCTCGTATAGATTATCATCTAAATCAACTGCCGAAAGGAATGGATCTACAAAGCATCCTTTCGGAATGACAAAATCTGCAAAACTATTGATATTAGACGATGGCATTTCTTATACATGGGTTCTGTTTGAATTCCTTGATTTTTATTTATATCTTATTTTATCTGATTTAATTTATATCTTATCTATATTTGATCTTTTTGATCTATTTATAAAAAAAAATATATGTTTTTCATTTATATCTATTTCTTGATAAACATATGTTTTAAAATGATAAAAATAACCTGCTTGCGATAGCAATAAGACGAAACAGATAACCCATAAACCCTATTTATTTATTAATTTGATTTTTATTGCCAGTTTTCTTATATAAACTTTATTAGGGCGTCTTTCTTCTGCAAAATTTTCTTTTTAGACAAAAATAAAAGCACCTTAATATGCAACGTCTTCTTTTGCTTCTCTCATCAACCATATTGCAATGCCCCCTTATCACAATGTCTCATCAATAACTTGTATTTTTTAATCATACAGAACAGATCACATTATTATTATAGCTTTTAGTTTTAGATTTTGTCTTTACTCTTTCCTATTATCTCTAATGGCGGAAAGACACTTACAAATTGTGTGAAAGGCATTGCTCTACAGTCCTGCCATGAAAGCTTCTCATCTCCATCAGTGTTTCTCTTCAAATTTTCATGTTCTTCCTGCTCAGTGAAAGCTCAAAGTCACCTAGAGTCAAATTTTCAACGCTTTGGGAGAGGGTGAGAAAATAAACAGCAAAAAGCATGGTCTTTGCGGTAGTCTCATTTCCAGCAAAAATAAGATTTATGATAAAATCAGCAACTGCTTCATCCGGAAGGCCTTTTTTTTTTTTTTTTTTTTTTTTCTTTTTTTTCGGTGGTATCCGGAAGGTTTTCTTCAACTACAAGTGTTCCAAGATCCCCATTGCCAACTGCTTCTCCTGGTATGCCCTTAGTAAACCTCCGATTCTCTATTATTTTGTTTATTTTCCTCACAATCTTTTTTCTAGCCTATAATAATAATAATAATTAAAAAAGAAATTATAGCACGTGATCTATGTATGTATCGCTTAGCCAAGAGAAGTATAAACGAATGTAACTAGATATAAAAAGTTAATATTGTTTATGCTATATATCCATATCTTGGATGACCTAGTAAGCTTTAGTGAGTAATATACGTCACTTATAATATAAATATAATGAATAAGTATTAATCATTTTTTTACTTGGTAACTGTATTTATAAATGATTGATGTTGCTTAATTTAAAAAATTATTCTCTATCCTTTTCATCTATCAAAAATATGATTGTTAATTATCCACTATAGATAGAGTGAATTACCAATTGAATATCTATTTCCATTTTTGAAAGGGAGACTTGTGGAGATAAAAAACATGTTACAATAAAATAAAAATGTACATGGCATAAATTTTGCACGGAATCGTGCAAGCCGACACTGAAGTTGGTACTTTCCTTTCAAAACCATGTTGTTATTGTATTATCGTTGTAGCATCAATGGGCCATATAGTTTCAAAATATCACATGCAGCCAAAGCTCTTGCCCCCCAATGTATATCTATACGCACACAGGCACGCATAAATTTATATGAAATTTCGATATTTCCAAATAGTTAAACTTTGAACCATATCTATAGAGACTTGTTAAAAAATTCAAATAATACTACTACTTTACACTTTTATGTACTTGTGCTTTTCAGTGAAAAGCAAATATAATGAAATTGGTGGTTTAAATTCTTAATAAGATATAGCCTTCTAATTATATATGATAACCTAGGAGTAGCAATAAAAGATTTCAGCTTGCTAGTGACTGGCTTAGATGTCCTTAAGTGGATACACAAACTTGTTCTTAGCCTCATGTTCATAGCATAGGATACGTGGTACATAAAAACAGTTAAAAGAGAACGTTGATGGTCGGGTGACAACTGACAAGACAACACAGTACCGGTTAGCATTTGGCATATAATTAACATGGACATGGGCTAGGAATAATCAGGATGTGGGGGCGGTTGGGTTTATGATTAATATATAGACAATTGGGCTTAACTTTAGGCTTTAGCCACCACTAATTTCCTAGTGAACTTCCTTTTTCTCTTTTTCTAATTTATTTAAGGATTTTGCCCGATAGTGACCTGAAGTTAATCTTAATCCCCTATAACAGCAATCATTTCATCTAAAAAGGAAATACTCTGATTCTTCAATATCTTTGCAGGAAAATGCTATACACACACATATGATATATAAGGGGAATGATCGGTCGTGTTATTTTAACCATCATGTCACATTGTTAGATCATTGCTTAATCTCCTATAGCTCTGATCATTATGCTCACAGTATCAGGAAGTGGATGTCAAAATGGAGAAATAAAATAGTTTTAGTAAACTCTCACATTAGAAAATTACACAATTGTAATATATATCTATCTTAAATACAATATCAGAAAAACTTATACAATTTTTAAGAAAATTTTTATTCTGTCAAAAATTGAATGAAAGTGCTTATATAAAAATAGTTGCATCTAGACTTATCTATCTAGTTTTTGTCAAAATAATAGAAATCTAATATATATATATATATATATATATATATTGTGCCAATGTAATAAGCACGAGTTTAACGTTGGCATTCTTTACCTAAATTAAATTAAACCAAGAGCATCTAATGAATGTGTTAAATTTGCGTTTTCGAATTTACTTACAGATAAGTACACAATTTTAATAAAGATAAGCTGCAAATGCACCTTGTTATATTTGTTCAACATGCATTTATCTCCGCTATCATTAACATTGAACATATACACCCTTAATTAAAAAAAAAAAAAAGAAGAAGAAGAAAAACGTTTCTCAACCATATTTATCTATATTGCCATAAGATAAAATACATAAAATTAAGGATAAAATGACATAGGATTCTATAAGAATTTTTGTGATGATATTGGGATTTTTTTTTTTTGGCCAAAAAGATATTGGGATTTAAAAGAAACAATTTGAAAGATAGATGACCAATTTTGCAATGCATGAACCAATATAGAGATGGATTTACAATTAACCCTTTCCAAAATATTGATTTTAATTAAACAAGAAGGTGCAGTCCTTAATTATGAAAAAAATTGTTAGATGAAGTAATTTTATCCTTGTACTTGTCTAGGGAGCTTGTTGTATTACCTTCATGGCAGTACAACATGCAAAATAGAGCAAATTAATTGGGATAGAGAGACATCCATCAACAAAATCAGAGAACAATTTTGCCATCTTGTTAATCACTACCTCGCTTGACATCTCTAGTAGCTGACTCACCATCAAATTTATAGCTACCTGAAATCCATAATTTATTAATTAAAAAGGCATTATATGATTATTACTTTTTTTTTTTTTTTGCAAAGAACTTATAAGAATGTCTTGGCATGCATCTTTATATATAATTTTTCTTTTTTCTCTATCTGATCCACTGTTAGCAATAAAATTGAATTATAAAGATCCTGTATAAGTGATGAATTCTTTTATATACGATCTTAATCTACACTAAAACTTAAGTCTTCTTATAAAAACCCCCTAAAGAAATGGTAAATAGTTTTCCCTTTAATAGGGAAGTTTATTCCTATGCCCACATATGTTATCTTCTCACGTTTAAGGCCATGAATAAGGTCTATTAAAAAATTTCTTCATTCATATTAACAATTTTTTCCATATGTATAGCAATGCCTTAGGTATATCTTTTATATATATCATGCAACCTTTGGCCAAAAATATGTATATATATCATGTAGCCACAATTAAGTTTAATTTACCTATTTATTATGTTCATTGATGTTGATTAGTTAAGATATTTCAGGAATATGTAGTAGTATTGAGAGCTAGTCTAATCATAAAGGAAAATTTTATTGTCCTGTGGCTATTACAACAAGACATGTCTCATCATATGAATAAATAGTTCTTTTTTGTTTGTGTTGTTGTTGAGCTCTTATTTAGGTTTTTTAGTTTTGATTAGGTGTTCAAAATAAAGAATAAAAATGCCAACAAATATGAAGGACAGAGAACATTTATATTATTTCATCTGTTAAACTTGCTTAAATACAAAAGTTTATAACTGAAACTTCAGAAAAATACGGAAACACTAAGCAATAATGTGCATAATATTAGGAATCACAACTCAGTAAATGGACTCCTAAAATATTGCAATATCTAGCTAAAAATTAGCAACAACTAACATTACAAGTAATTAATTCTATTACAAGGAAAAGATTTGGTTGCAAAAACTTAAATACTTCTTGCAAAAAGATTTTTGCAAAGTATTATTTCGTCACTAATGTTTATTGGGACAGCCTCGTTATTTCAGATTCTCGAGCAAATTTCACCGCCACTTGAAGGAAATCCCTAACCCGCTTAACATATGTTCTACTTGATCGGTTATAGGTATGGTCCCATGTTCTCTCTGACATCCTAAAAGTTAAACTACATTATTTCATTATTTTTCCAACTCCTCAAATGTATGTATAGTAAGAACCTTATCTTATCTACTTTTAACTAATACGAAAAGAAAGGAAAGAAAAAGGATGGATCATAATTATGACAATTAAGTTATATGAAAATTTATATCTCATTTGAGCTTTCCAACATTCATATGATATATTGATGAATTTATGGTATGTAAAGTCGATCGTCTTATTTTTCAATGCATCACACAAAAACATATAATGTGAGAGAGAGACTAATTTAAATTTATTCATAGAATATTTGTTTCTAATATAGAAGTCGAGATAAGGGTCTATCCCCACTATTGACTATGCTTAGTTTTCAAGCAACCATAAATACCAAATATATAGCCCATGCTACCAAATTTGCAAATGCACAGTGAATAAATGGAAAGAGATACCAATTATATATACACTAGATCACACATAGTAATCTAGTCTAGTTTTTACCTAATGGTGTTGCTACTAATTCAATTATTTTGCTGCTAACATATAATGTGAGATAGAGATTAATTTAAATTTTCGATGCTTTTAGTTTCATTAAATTTTTAAAAAATAATCATCATTTTCCAATAACGAAAAAAAAACCTAATTAAAGTTAGTTAGTCAAATTGCCCGAGAAAGCTAGTTCCTATAAAGAATATGAGGAGCCAATAAAAGTAAGTACATTGCCACTAAACGATTCATAAATAAGAATAAACATCAATTGCAATTTCATTTAGAAAGTAATATGAATGACTTAGAAAAAACCTTGATGCAAATGGTAGCTATGAGACCCTATATAGTTTAGACATTACCTGATGCACCCAAAACGGTCCAATCACAGTCAAATCCACCACAATTCCAAGCTCTAATACCTAATTTTCAATATTATGTTTAAGGTAAATAAATATTGTGTCATCATATCACTTGTTGAGTAATTACACTCATAAAACTACAAAAGAAAAGCTCATATATACATTTATATTCATTTTTAAATTTAAAATGTTGAAACATAGCTAAAATTAGTTAATCCAAAAAGATAAGTCATTTAATTTGGAAGATCAAGTTAATATGGGATCATTAATTTGGAAGAAACAGGTGAAGCTTAGTTTAGGCGAGAGTATATTTAAATTAAAATGCATCGCATATCAAGACTAAAACTATAGAGATCAATTGTTTTATGCTAGAAAAGTAATTACAAATTAAAAAAACATGTTCCTTTTATATCCTTAAGGAAATATATCCAAAATACTTTGCACCCAAGACTAAAACTATACAAATGAACTATTTTCTAATGAAAAAGTTATTAAAAATTGGAAAAGCAATCTACTTTTTATAGAAGGAAAATCTATTCTCCTTTTTGTTATATCAAATCTAGGACTCTAAAGATAGTTATATAACAAAGTTGCAGGGGAAGACTAACTTAAGGGATGAAAATAATATCAATGAGATTCTCGCATGAGGGAATTATGTGTGAATAAGATCAAGTGTGATTTCAAGTACCAGAAAGTTATGTATGGGGGAATCATACGTGAATTGAAGGACTATAGAAAAATCAAACGTTTTTATTTTATTTTATTTTAGTGCTTTCTATAAATGCTTTTATTATTAATTAATATATAATATATTATATCATATGTTATAATATAAACATGGTCACGCTAACACATTCACAATCCTTAAAAACCTCACTGGAGCTACAACCTAAAACTAGTCCTAAAGTCAAACTTATTTATGATAGTTCTATTGCACAGATTGGCATTAAATTAGATTGAACCAATAACACTTTATTTTGAGGAAAATAAAATGCTTTATGGTCAGATCTTAGACTCAAAAGCTTAGTTTTTAAAGAGTTGTAACATGATCAGATGTTTTTGATATTGAAACCCCGAGGCAATTCGTCCAGTAAGACTGTTTATCGAAAGATCTAGTTTCGTTAGTTTTTCAAACTAGTTAGCACTTCAGGGATACTGCCTACTAAATGGTTCTGGAAAGGGTAAAGTAAACGCAAGCCTGGAATCTTACCCAATTCCACCGGTATCTCTCGTGTCAAGAAATTTTCAAATAAATCAATCTCTTTAGTACAAGAAAGATTTCCAAGTTCTTTTGGGATCGTATCATTTAGTCCATTTTTGTAGATATATAATTACTTCAAGGACATCAGGTTACCTAGCTCTTTAGGAATGGAACCAACCAGATTATTCTCATAGAGAGCCATAATGTTCAATTTTGCACAGTTTCTAAGCTCCTTAGAAGAAAACCCGAGAGTTAGCTCTGCCAAAGGACCAAATCTATCAAATTCTAAAGCATTCCTATCTCTTTTGGTACTTCACCTGATATCCGATTCTATGCCAGACCAAGGTACTACAAGCTGGAACATCCACCCATCTCAACAGGCAAAGGGCCTGATATAAGATTCTGCCTTACTAGGAAAGTCTTAAGGTTCTTCAAATTCCTAAAAGAATGAGGCAGTGATCATGTAATGTTATTGGAGTATGCCACCAGTTCTGAAAGTGAGGAGAGATTACCAAACTCATCAAAAAACAGCCCGAGATCCTGTTGTTGCAAATATTCAAAGTTGTCAAGCAATTAAGCCTCCTAAGGTCACTGGTATTTGGCCTTCCAAAACATAAAACAAACACGGACTAACCCCTAAACATAATATCTCCTCGGTCAAACTACAGCAATGCGTCTTACATACTAGATCGAATCGTGTCCATGATTTTCCCTGTCACCATCTGCTCTGTCTCTCTTTCTCTCTTTAGTGTCTCTTATCTCTCTATTTGTGTTGTTTGCAATATAAATGCTTTTATAGGTGTAGGTAAAGCTAAACAGAGTTTCCTGACTTTCTCCCTTTTCAGCAATACCAATACATAGTAAAGGATAACTTTTCAATTGATATCAACAAAAAAAGTATGGCTTATCCTTCCTGTGAGGAATTATACAATTGGAAATCAAAATAAGTAAAAAGTACACTAATCAATATAGTGAACAATCCACTTTATGCTTATATAGTTGCATAAGTGTATAAAGATTCTCATAAATTAAAATCATTACAAATCCTTCAAGTGCATAGATGAAGGTTTTTATCTTATTTATTCATTTTTATTTTTATTTTGTTTTTTTTTTTGTTTATCTTGTGGATGGTTTCCTACGTGACTGTTACCTTGATCTCCCGCTCTTCTCCCTCGATCATATACTACTCCTCTATCTCTCACTGTATACATATGTATGATCTGCAATAGATGTCGTTCCCGTCTCCATAGCCAAAACTTCAATCTTTTTCAAATCTTTTTCTTTTTTCTTTTATATCTTCACTTGATCTGATTTTTATCATATGCCATCCTATATGTCTCCTAACGAAAATTACTAAAATCTTCCGATTTTATTGAATCTCTATCCACCAGTAGTTATATTCTCGGCTAGAGGTATATCTATAATTCCCCGCATTTGATATGCTACTGGCACACCAAGACAATACTCGTACAGTGTATCACTCGGTAATCCACTTGACAAAGGATTTTTTCTCTATCTGTCAATTCGTGCCTAACAAGAATTAGGTGATCATTAAACCACATATTTTCTACTACATTTCCATTAGCTCTCATATGAGAAAGACACAAAAAGATATTATAACTAAATAAATAATAAAACCTAAAAATTTTTATATTTATGAAAACTTAGAAGAACACTTATAATAGCCTTGCTAATGAAGGCCTAGTGTGATCCAGCCTTAAATTAATTCCTAACGAATAACAAACATAGGATTGTTAATATAATGTTTTATATCATAAGATTTAACAAAACTCATTGTCAAATGCTATCGTCCAATGATTTACAAAACATAATAAGGGGGAAAAACTAGATTAGACCATTGAAATCTTGAAGTGATATCATATTTGTATATATATATATATATATATATATATATATAGACACACACACACACATAATATACAAATACTAATTAAAGAATATGAATCAATGAAAAAGGCATACCTTAACAATGCTTATACACAAAATCCCCAATGCTTTCATACTTGGAGAGAAAATACTGATCAATGTTAAAAAAATTAAAACTAAAAAAAAAAAATGAGAACTTGAGAAGAGATACATTACATGATGGCTAGAGCAGGAAGAGAATGGCGGGGGAAGAAACTGAAAAAAGGAGGGCAAATATATAATGAAGGAGGGAGGGGAAAATGAAATTTAGGGTAGAGGGGTTTAGAGAATACAAGAAGAAAGGGAAGAGACGTGGGAGAAGAGAGGGATCAGTTGGAGAGATAAAAGAGGGAGTGGATTTAATTGCTGATGTGTAATAAATTTTATTGAAATAAAATATCTAAAATTATATTATAATCAATTGCAAGGAGTAGTTTCTTGTTTTTTATATATTTAAATTAAAATACTTTTTTGCAAGCATACATTTGTTGTATATATAAAATATTAAAAGACTAGTCACAAAAAACTTATTCGTCACTATTGGGCTCCTTATAACAACTAGAATTTCTTGTGTAAGCTGAAGAATTGGTCTTCAAAGTTAGTCACGTTATACAGTAATTTGACTTGTTCAACAACAATGCAGTAGCTTCTAAGGCACAATTCTAACATTCCTCCTTGCCTTTGAAGCTGCAAACTCCCATCTTGTTCTTTAGTTCTTCAAACTTGATTATGAGCAAAGCTTTGGTGAATATATCAGCAACTTGATTTTCTGATATGCAATAAATTAGTGAAACTTCTCCTTCTTTATGAATTTCTCGAAGAAAATAGAATTTAATCTTGAAATGCTTTGTTTTTCCATGAAACACTGGATTTGAGGAAATTGACATGGCAGCTTGATTGTCAACAAAGATTTGAGTGGATTTTTGTTGATCCAAACACAAATCTTTAAGAATTTTCCTCAACCAGATAGCTTGATTTGCAGCAACAATTGTAGCAACAAATTCAGCTTTAGCAGTGCTTTGAGCAACAATTTCTTGCTTCTTTGAGCACCAGCTGATCATACCTGAACCAAGACTGAAACATAAACCAGATGTGCTTTTCATATCATCAGCTAAACCTCCATAACCACTGTCAGAAAAACCAATTAACTGGAATCGATCACTTCTAGCATACTTGATTCCATAATCAATAGTCCCTTTAACATATCTGAGGATTCTTTTGGCAACTTGCATATGTTCTTCACTTGCACAGTACATAAACCTAGAGAGAAGACTTACAACTTGCACTATATCAGGCCTTGAAGAAGAGAGATACATGAGACAACCAATTAAGCTTATGTAGAGATTCTCATTCACTTTGGCAGTGTCATCATCTTTGGAAAACTTCACTTTTGCTTACATAGGAGTTTCTTGAGCCTTGCAATTCTCCATATGAAATTTCTTTAAAATCTCCTTAGCATATTTCCTTTGACTAATGAAAATCTCATTCATCTGCTGCCTTACTTCTAAACCTAGAAAATATGTCATCAATCCCAAGTCTGTCATCTTAAATTCTTTGAGCATTTCAGACTTGAACTTTTCAATGAGCTCTTGATTCTTTCCTGTGATTAAAAGATCATCAACATAAACTGAAACAATGATAATGTTGTTGTCTTCACTTCTTACAAATAGAGTTGCCTCACTTAAGCTGTTGTTGAAGCCTAAGCTGATTAGATGATCATCAATTCGACTGTACCATACTCTTAGGGCTTGCTAAAGGCCATATAAAGCTTTCTTCAACAAGTAAACTTTGTCTTCTTGGCCTCTCATGATAAAACCGTCAGGTTGCTCTACAAAAATCTCCTCTTTCAAGAAGCCATTTAAAAATGCAGATTTTATGTCTAACTGGAATACCTTCTAGCCCTTTTGAGCAGCCACATCAAGAAGCAATTTGATGGTATCAAGCCTGGCCACAAGAGCAAAAGTTTCTGAAAAATCCACCCCACAAACCTATGCATATCCCTTCACAACAAACTTTGCTTTATACTTGTTTACAGACCCATTAGCATTAAGTTTGGTTCCAAAAACCCATTTAACTCTAATGACCTTTCTATTTGAAGGTCTTTCCACAAGCTGCCATGTATGATTCTTCTCAATCATGCTCAACTCCTCTTTCATGGATGAAAGCCATTTTTTATCTTGCATTGCTTCTTGAACTCCAGAGGTTCCATTACAGCTACATTGCATCTTGCATAGATGTCTGCAAGTGGTCTGGTTCCTCTAATAGGTTGATTATCAACATCATCTTCACTAGGCTGCAACTTAATAGAAGCTTTACCCTTTAAGCTCCAGTCCCACTTTTCATCCTCCATGAACACCACATCTCTGGTGATCAGTATCTTTCCAGTTTGAGGTTGAAAGACTCTATAGGCTTTAGAGGTATCACTGTAGCCTATAAAGACTCCAGGTTTAGCCTTCTTATCTAGCTTGTCCCTTTTCATCTATGGCATGAGTAAAACACAAACAACCAAATATTTTCAAATTTGTTTAAACCCATACCAAGCCTCAAAAGGAGTCCTCCCATCCACAGCTTTAGAAGGAAGCCTGTTCAATAAGAACACAACAATATTGGCTGCTTCAGCCCAATACTCCTTAGACATATTCTATCTTGTGCATCATGCATCTTGCCATCTCAAAAATGGTCCTATTCTTCCTTTCACTAACTCCATTTTGTTATGGAGTGTATGGAGCTGGCAACTGATGCTTAGTGCCAACCTTCCTCACAAAATTGATTGAATTGATTTGAAGTATACTCCTTGCCATTGTCAGACCTCAACTTTTTAATGGTATAGCCACTTTGATTCTCAATCCATTGCTTGAATTTCCGAAAAATGCCTGCAAGATCAGTGTGGATGAGTTACAACTTCTCTGTTGCTCTCCAGGTAGATTTCTGGAATGGAACTCTTGCTTACTTGCCATATTGACAAGCCTTGTAGCTTTGTAATTTTGATTCCAACTGAGGCAGGCTTTGAGCAAGTTCTTTTCTATGTAAATTCAGTACAACAATATGATGGAAATGTCCCAGTCTTTTGTGCCAGGTTTCTGTAATGCCAGCAACATTAGAGTAAGCTACCTGCTCCTCTTATAATGGATCCAAAGAAAAACTCTTGCCCTTCATTTTGACTTTAAACAATTCTTCATCTACTACATCTTTTATCTGGCATTGACTGCCATCAAAGATAACTTTGAAACCCCTTTCAAGTAGTTGACTAACACTCAACAACTTCTGATTTATGTTAAGTACAAATAATACATCCTTAATTAATTTTGTACCTGAGAAACTTTCAATTGCCACGGTTTTCCCCTTGACAGCAAAATATTCTTCGTTGCCAATTTTCACTTTGCATTTTACTGATGTGTCCAACTCTTTGAAAGATCACGATCAAAAGTCATGTGACTGGTGCAGTCATTGTCTATAAGCCATTTTTCATTAGAGCTATTGCTTGCAAAACATGTCGCCACAAAGAGTTGCTCTTCCTCCTCCTGTTGGTTTGCAATTTGAGCAAAATTTGTTTGCTGTAAGTTGACTTGAGTCACATTGTTTCGCTGAGAGTAACACCTGCAGATTTTTTGATGGTGCCCCATTTTCTTACATTTATCACACTGAACATCAGGTCTCTCCCAACACTTCTAAGGTGCATGGCCCTTCCTTCTACAATGTTTGCAAGGAGCATAATCAGTTTTCTATTCTCCACTTGTGTTAGCCGAATCTGATCCTGAGGCTTCCATCTTATTCTTCTTATTCTTACCTTTTCCTCCTTGGTTCGTTTGCAATTTGGCTGGTAATGCCCCTTCAACAGAACCTTCAGACCTCATAAACCTTCTTTGTTCTTGAGCCTGCAGAGCATTCAACAATTCTGCCAAGCTAACTCTTGACAGGTCTTTAGTATTTTCCAAAGAGGAAATAGTTGCTTCAAATCTCTCAGGAATAGTAACAAGTATTTTTTTGAACTAATCTAGAATCAGGAAATTCTGAGCCAAGTAGTCTTACTTTGTTGGCAATAGTGAGTAATTTGTCTGCATACTCCTTAATTGTCTCTGATTCCTTCATTTTCTACATCTCAAATTCTCTAATTAGGTTGAGAATCCACATTCCTTTGATCCTTTCATCCCCTTCATACTCACTTTTGAGGAAATTCCAGACTTGGAATGCCAATTTCATAGTCATGATCTTGACAAAAATTTCTAGTGAGACTACAACAAACAGTGTGGCTCTAGCCTTTGACTTCCTTGTTTTCTTCTCTTTGTGATTCTTGATTTGCGCCATTGTTGGATTTGCCGGCAACGGTGGAACTTCATAGTCCTCTTCTACAGCTTCTCAGAGATCATTTGCCTCCAGATGTGCCTCCATCCTGGCTGCCCAAATATGATAATTCTCACCCTTAAACACTGGTGGTGCTAATGTTGTGAAGGGTGTTTCAGAATCCATGGAAGAAGCAAAGAGTTTAGGCTTTTATGGTTGGTTTCACTCAATCACAAGTCCCTCAAGAAGAGGCACTGATACCAATTTGTTGAAAATAAAGAATAAAAATGCCAGCAAATATGAAAGACAGAGAACATGTATGTATTATTTCATCTGTCAAACTTGCTTAAATACAAAAGTTCATAACTGAAACTTTAGAAAAAATACGGAAACACTAAGCAACAATGTGCAAAATATTAGGAATCACAACTCAGTAAATGGACTCCTAAAATACTGCAATATCTAGCTAAAAATCAGCAACAACTAAGCAAGAATTGTTCTTCAAAGTTGGTCACGTTATGCAGCAATTTGACTTGTTCAACAACCAATGCAGCAGCTTCTAAGGCACAATTCTAACATTAGGTACATATTGCTTCTTCTATTATTAGTTTCCCTCCAAAAGAAATCATGTATAAGGACTACTGACTATTGTGTAAAGAAGATCACGAGCAGAGTATTGTATAGATGAAATAAGCAGGTATGCCATAGTGATCGGACATTTGAAAAATGTAGTATGTGTGGGAACCCATCAAGTGTGCCACTGGCTGGTGATGGTGACATGTATATCTTTCAATGGTGGCAGTGCCAAATCAATTATAATCTATCTTCATTCACAAATATGCCAATTCAGGTGCCGAATGAATCATAACCTGCTCCATGCAAGATTTTAACACCTGAATTTATTTAACAAGTCTGATTTAGTAAGAAAACACTATTACTAGTATAATTGTTACAATGCAGAGTAAACACTCTTCATGTTCAAACTGTGTTTGTTGAGTGTTCTTTGACAGTACTTATGCCAGTTTGGGTTAGTTAACTTCATAGTGAGGGTTGATAATTTGCTTGTTACTCCTGAAGTGAAATGCTAATGTTTTTCCATAACAAACACTGCCTTTGGAGGATCACTCTGGTCTATTATGCTGTTTGTTTGAACTTTCTTTTCTGTAGACTGAACTTTTTTATCTTTTCTTATGGGGCTTACAGTCTGATGTTGCAATGAGGAGTACATTTTCCAGTAGGGATGATATTAGAGAACATTCAGAAACTCTTGGTGCAATAAATGGTGATAAAAAAGAAGAAATTGGAGAAGATTAATCCGCATGGGTTGTAGAAAGTAATTTTCTCAGTGAAGGAAGCAAGGATAAATCATGCCAGTTTAATAAATTACAAGGTAGAGATGAGAATCATCCTATTGATCTTTCTGACGTTGCAGCAGATAGCCCCTTTGCCAAAGCTGAAGTTGAAGAGTCTTCTTCAGATGTTAATAAGGCAGAGAAGGATCTGGAGCCGAAAGTGCAGGAAGAGAGACAGAATGCAGAAAGATCGATAATGTAAGCTTCATCTTTTCGTTCCCTTATCATCAATATCTTTACCTTCTTTTATTATGCTTTTTCGTTGATACTCAATATAGCCTGTGTTTGATGGAAACCGTGTATGGGAAGTATCTATTGTTTCCTTTTATAGCATGCACAGTTTTGGCACACCATATGTTGTGAAATATATTCCAAGAGGTGTGTACCTTGTACCGCAATGACAGTTAAAAATGTTGGAAAAGCACATGCCACTGAAATTTAGGAAAGATCTCCTATTCTTTTAGATTGTTGCTTCTCTGTTTTGAGTTCTCAATCAGCAGGAGATTAACATAGATGTGCTACTGATGTATCCTGAAGTTTCTAAATGCAATTTTGTTGACATATATGCAGGGTATTGATTCTAGTGTGTAATTTCCATATCTCTTTCATGAACTTGTTGCATCTTCCCCTTTTTTGTGCTGGATAATTATTTGGATCACTCTATATACTAATTTGTATAAACGTTTTCTTCTGTAACCAGGGAGCATGCTGACTCGAAAGCTCCTCAAAAATCATCTTTTCGGGCTAATCTTAAATCGCTAACAGATGGGATCATAGGCTTTTGGAGGAAAAAGTGAAATTTAAGTACAATTCCAATATAAAAGGAGCAGGTTATGACTATCAAAGGGACGAGCTAGGCTGTCAAATTCTGCTTTCTTTCCACTGATGTCCTTTCTCCAGTGCTCTCGTTTTTTGACTGTAAAAAGGTTTTACGATGGTTGGTAGTTTTAAACTTGTGAAGAGATAGAATGGGAAGGGAATGGAAGGAAAATATTTTATCGGCTAGAGTAGTTTCGACCAAGTAAATATGTTTTAATAGATGGCTCGATTAATTCTGTACGAGGAAGTGAAGGTGAAGATGAAGGTGAAGGTGAAGCCAGTGCGAGGAGGTTCTGGTAAGAGGAAGAGTGAGTTTGACCTGGAAAATTAGGACGAGTAAGTACTAAATTCTTTTGAGATTATTTAACTTATTGGTCTTGGCATTGTGTAGTTGTACCCAAACTCTTTGAGGTTTTGGAGCTCTGGAATTACGTTGTTTTGATACTGGTTCACAAGATTACAAACCATCTCATCGCACAGTACATGTTAAATGTTGTGTACAAGGCGGAATTATTTGTTTTCAGTTTAAATAACTCGTTAAATTCGATTTATTAAAACAGATATTTTTAATTTGACCAAAATAATATTAATACCAAAATTGACTTGAACTCATTAACCCTGATACTTGATTTTAGTTTGATTTGGCTTGTAAACTTATTGAGCTAATATTATGAAACTTGAGATTGATTTAATAAACTACAAAATAACTTGAGGTTGACTCAATTTTCTAAGTCTAGCCGAACCTGACTAGAATATGGGTCAACCTACTAGCCCACAAACTAACCGTCTAGCCATTTCAATCATCCACGATTAGGTCGAGTGGACCATTCAACTGCTTATCTACTCAGCAGCAGCAGTCCGTTTTGCTGGTCACTCGATCGAACGACTCCACCCCACTCCCAACAAAATTTGAAAAGTGGCTTAATGCCTACCTTTTATAATTGATATGCACTTACATGAACAATCATCCACTTCTAGTAACCGCCATTGTTATTCTTTATTAATACCCCCTTGAGAGTCATTCATGGATATTTAGTAAAACTTAACCAAACTTTTCCCTTCTACTTAGTCATTACTCCTACATATTGTTACTTGATCGTCAAACTAACTATATGGAAAATCCCTTGGTGTTCATTGATTTATTTTTGTTTTATAGACCCATCATTATAGACAAAAATTTAATCTACTCTACTAGCAAAAACCAAGGCAAGAATATTTTGGCATTGGTTTTCGAAAATAACAAAAAGTCAACTTCTCTTATTTCTTCAAGCTTACCAGTTATTTTAGTGACAATAAGAGAGGTTCAAAGCACATAATAGTAGTAACCCTAGAGTTCACCATGCAAGCAAGTAGTTACAACTTCTAATGCAATAACTCCTGTTATAAGCCAATGGTTAGGGTGTAAACAAGCCGGGCTTTTACCAACTTAGGCTGAGTCATTTAGATCTTTAACTGGCTCGAGTCAAGTCGAGCTCTTAACTAGCTTGAAAGGTACAAGCTCGGGCCCGAGGCCATTAAGAATTGTCAAGACGAGCTTGACTCATTAGGGTCGTTTGTGTGTATAATTATATTTATAATATTAAATTAATATAAATAATCATATAAATATATATTAATAATATTATTTTATTAATATATATATTAAACGAGCTTGACTTGTGAGCCTTTAACGCACCTGTTTGCAAACTCGGTTCACGAGCTTTTAATGAGCTTATTTACAAGCTAGCTTGCAAGCCTGAAAACAAGCTTAGGCTTGAAATGAGCCGAGCTCAAATAGCTTGTGACATTGTAGCCTTACCTATGGCATTTTGAAAAAACTGGAAAGCACGTGTCACGAGTTGGAACTTGTAATGATGAGGCAGAAAGACTTCAAACTTGTATCAATGAACTCAAACAAAAATGCCACCATGCCGAGGTTAGAAGGTGAGTTTAATGCGAATGGACGTAATGAGTAGGATTGAAATTAGTAGCTTGAGTTGCAGATTAACACGATCGTGCTCTTGATGGAGTGCATCAAGTCATGGCCTTGCGAGCGTATATTACCGATCATGTTGCAGACCGTCCTTGGCAGCAACTAAATGATGACATCATGTAAAAACTCTTTAAAGAAAAGAGAGGAAGAGTAGTGCCTTGTCAAAGCTTTCATGAGGTAAGTACCCTTTTGTCGTCTAAGGAATATAGGACGAAATATTGCCTGTGGGCATGAAAGTCCTCTCGTCGAAGGAGTTCAATGAAATTAGAGACCTCGAGGATCATTTAGCTAATTTCTAAACCCTAATGTTATTACATGGATCTAGCGATATCCTTACTTGCATTTGCTAAATTTACCCCAAATAGATGTCATTTCAAATCAGTTCGAATATTTCAAGCTCGAGATATAACACTATAAGCACTTAAAATTAAAGTATAATTATTTATATGATTGGAAATTCGTTTAACGTTTTATACTACTTTTTTATTAAAAAAATAGCCTTCATAACCATCTTAAAAGATTCAATTCTCTAAGAAATGACATGTTAATCACTTGAGATTGCAACCTACATATAAGGAGACTTGTAGCTTCCATTTAGGATACCTTAGCTAGATACCTTCCTAAAGTTCTTAGATGCGCTCCTTAAATTAGCCTTTTTTTAAGTCTTGATTTATTTTTAATTTTTTTAAGTCTAGCTGAACCTGACCAGAACACAGGCTAGCCCAATAGGCCAAAAACCGATCGTTTAGCTAAATTTGGTCGTCCATGACAAGATTGAGTAGACTATTCAGTTGCTCATCTATTAACCATAAGCTTCCATTCAGTAGATAGTCATTCAGCTTGAACAATTCTAGCCCACTCCTAACATCTCGAAGAGTGGCTTAGTGCCTATCTTTAAATAATTAATATGCACTCCACTAACATTCATCCCACTTCCAATAACTGCCAATTTCATTCTCTTGTAAATACCCCCTTAAGATGCATTCATAGTATTGTAATTCTCTACATGTTAGTTTTAACAAAAGGATAAATATTATTTAACTTAGTGTGTAATGAGTAAAAGATAGTTCATTAGAAGTTTAGCCAGAATTTTGATATTTGAAATTATGAGCATAATTGTTTGATAATGTTTTGACAGAAATTTTGGATAGAAGTAAAATAGAATTCTTGAATGAGTTTATTTTAAACTTTCTACATATAAGTTTTATGAGCTAGAAGTTATTGCAAAAGTTTTATAGTCGAAAATTAAAGATGAAAGTTAAATAGAAGTTTCACAGAACCTTTATCCTGTTTTGATATGATTTTTTTTTAAAGTTTTGCAAGAAATTTTATATAAGTTTGATATTTAATGATTATGAGGGCCGCCCAGCTTTACTTATCAAGAATATTTGGATGATATACTTGATGTGTTTCACAAAAGTTGGATTAAATATCATGGGGGTTATTTTATTGAATTATTTTTCATTAATTCTTTTTTATCAAGGTTTGAAGATTTGATTATTCAACGTTTCGACATATTTATTTCGTCAAGTTGATATTTTGTTATGGCAAATTTAGTACACAAGAATGGACCGGAGTGGAATCACGTTCTGGCTTTCATTCCCTTTTCCAATGTTTAGAAATTTTTTTAAAAGTCGAAATCACGATTCCTTGGAATCGATTATTCCAGCTTTGAAGTGGAATTAGATTCCACCTTTGAGAAGGTGAAATCACGATTCTAATCCACCCTATTAATTATATGTAGTGTAATCACTTTTTTATCCTATCATTTTCATTTTATATTTATTACTAAGGACATTCTCGACATTTACACTTTTTAGTAGAGGTGGGCAAGTGGGTTAAACGGCCAACCCGGCCGGCCCACTTTGGCCCGTGGGTTAAACGGCCAAAAAATTTTGACCGTTAACCCACGGGCCAAAATTGCCTAACGCTAACCCAACCCACTTTAGAGTGGGTTAAACGGGCAGCCCACTTTTGACCTTTTAACCATTACATATTTTGTGAGTTAAATGAGCCAAGTTGACCATTTAACTTATTTATACTAATTAAATAAGATATATATAATAAAAAGAGAGTTTTATAAGGTTATATATTAATGATTGATTTCATTATTATTTTAATTACTTTTTATATAAAAATAAGTTTTCTAAAATAACTTATTAGATAATATATTTCATTTAAACAATAATAATATATTTTTATAAATTTTATGGTGCATGTGCATCAATTTGTCATTTTTGTTATAATTAACACATAAATTTAATCTCAAGTATAAAAAATCTCAAGAATAACCTTCATCAATACATATTTATCCTATAATTATTTATTTTATTTTTATAAAAGTGGTTGGTGGGTCAACCCACTTAACCGCGGGCTAGCCCACTTTGGCCCGCGGGTTAAGTGGGTTGGGTAAAATTAACCCACTTTTAAAGGGCTAAAAAAAGCTGGCCCTAACCCGCTTTTAAAGTGGGTTAAACGGGCTGGCCCGCGGGCCATAGCCCATTTGTCCAGCTCTACTTTTAGCCATTCTATTCCATGCAATCTTCTAAATATAGGAATGGATTTGTCATTCCCAAACTCATTCCATTCTAATCCATTCCATTCTAAATCAATCCTGTGTACCAAATGTGACATTAAAGATTTCATAATAGAACAAATAAAGATATGGAAGGATATGATAGTTAGGAAGGAAAGATATTATTCCACAATTTTTGGGATAAACTAACTTATTTTATCTTTACAAATCTTATCCATAGGAGACGGTTACATGATATCTTCGGGATATCTTCTCTAAAGGCAGCAAACTTATCTCAAAATAAAAATATTATCAAAGACAGATTTTATGCAGATTTCAAATGCTTAGATCACAAGATTATTGGAGTTTTTTTTTTTTTTTTTTATAGATTTTCAAATTCATAACGTTAACAAGAAGATAACACTGAAGAGATACTTTAGAAGATTTTTCCTAGCAAACCATTTGACTTGAAGAATATAAAGATAAGAGCTTTGATGGATGCATTATATACATCGATCAATCAATATAGTTGTTGCGAAAAAAGCTTTCAACTTACTTTCATATTTTACTACTTCAAAACTTTTACAAAACCTTTAGTATTACGAATTTACAATTTATTCTTTTGAGTTTGTGAGGGATAGTTGAGAGTGTCTTTGACACTAAAGTGAAAAAATAGCTAGTGTAGGTAGATAGGCTCAATAGAAAAACTTTGCCAAAACAGTTTTGGTTTGATTGTACTCTCAATTATTCTTTTGATATAGTGGAATGCAGCCGGTAAAGACAATTGGGTACTTAACATGGAGCTGAAAGGGATGACTGACTCACAATAAGAAACCTCTATATATCATTGCCTGATCTTCTTATCTGTTATCTTTTAATTTCTACATCTTTACTTTATTGTTATTTAATTATTTCCAGTCATTTATTTGCAAAATTAAGAGGCAGATTTTAATTTTAATTAAGTCGAAAAAGTATAATCTTTGAACACAATCAATTCAATACCCTCCCTCCTCGATTATGTAATCAAGACAAACAGATATTTAGTAACACTTAGACAAAACTTTTCCCTTCTATTTATTCACTACCTCCTGCATATTGTTAACTTGATCGTCAGATTGGCTATATTGGATAATCCCTTAGCGTTTAGTGATTTTTTTTTTTTTGGAGACCATTCATTAATAGACCTAGATTTAGTTTACTTTACAAGCAAAACCAAGCCAACAATGTTTTGGCATTGGTTTCGGGAAATGATAAAAAGTTAACTTCTCTTATTCTCTTCAAGCTTACTAATTATTTTAATGACAATACGAGAGGTTCAAAGCGCATTAATAGTGGTAACCTCGGTGTTCACCATGCAGGCAAGTAGGCTATGACTTCTAATGAAATAACTCCTGTTATAGGACCGTGGCGTTTTGAAAAACTAGAAAGGATGTGTCATAAGTTGGCAACTTGTAATGATGAAGTGTAAAGACTTCAAGCTTGTATCAAAACACTTGAACAAGAATGCCGCCATGTTGAGGGTGTGGGGTAAGTCTAATGAGAATGGACGTAATGATTATGATTGAAATCAGTAGCTTGATCTGTGGATTAACATGATCGTGCTTTAGCTAGAGTGCATCAAGTTGTAGCCTTATGAGTGTATACTACTGATCCTACTGCAGGCCGTCCCTTATAGCAACTAAATAATGGCTAACTTGATGGCATCATGTAAAAACTCTCCGAAGAAAAAGAAAGGAAGAAGAGTACCCTATTGAAGCTTTCACGGGGTAAGTACCCTTTTGTCTAAGCAATACAGGATGAAATATTGCATGTGGGATGAAACTCCCCCCATTGAAGGAGTTCAATGAAATTAGAGACCTTGAGGATCATTTGGCTAATTTCTAAACCTCAATGTCATTACATTCGTTCAATGATGCCCTCACTTGCATTTGCTAAATTGACCCTAAACAGATGTCATCATTTCAAATCTCGTTCTAACATTTCAAACTCGAGATATAACACTGTAGGCACTTAAAATTAAAGTATAATTTATATAATTGGAAATTCATTTAACATTTTGTACCAACATTTTTTTAATTTAAAAAAAGCCCCCATAACCATCTTAAAGATCAACTTCTCTAAGAAATGACATGTTAAGCACTTGGAGATTGCAACCTACATATAAGGAGATTAGCAGCCTCCATTTAAGATACCTTCCTAAAGTGCTTAGATGCCTTCCTTAAATTAGCCTCTTTTTTAGTCTTGGTTTATTTTTTTTTTTGAATTAAAAGAAATCCTTGGCCAAAAAAGAAAAAAGAATTAATAAAATAATTTTTTCTATATGAATGTCATGTCATGTCAATTAGCAAAAGAACCGATTGAACCAAACTAATCCCCATCCGAATCAAACCAAACCAAAAATATGATTTTTTTTTTCTAAATGATTTGGTTTAGAAAATTTTGAATCTGAACTAATCTGTAAATTTATGATTGGTTTGAGGGGGTAAATTGAACCAATCTGTAAAACTAAATCAAACTGTATTAAACAAACATAAAAAATTTTACTACTAATTACAAATTTTGTCATGATGATTTTTTAAAGGTCATATATGTTTTTATAATTTATTATGATATTTTATATAATGAACATTGATTAATAATAACTTGTTTCTTTTTTTTTTAAATTGTTTTTGAGGTTCAATATGTATTCCTTCATTGATAAATTAATATTGTTTTTTATTAATCGTTTGAACTCTATTGAGTATGAATTTTGTTATTTAGTTATACATTGTATTATATATTAATTTTTCATTGTATTTACAGATCACTTTTATTCATAAAAAACTTTTAGTGGCAGATGATTTTTTTTTTTTTTTTGCCAAATTTGTAAGTGGATGGTTAACTAAATAATTTTTTAGAGGACTATAGATTATATTTTACTATGTATTAATCAGTGAACTTAAAGTGTGTAATCAATCGCAATCAATCAAACTTAAAACCCTGTATGTATATTCTATGACTAATCCTAGGCAACCATACCTCTCGATTGTAGCATAGATTGCACAAGTGTCGTTCCACTAGGACCTTTAATTACTAGTACCCATCTTAAGTTTGCTATTTAGCTAATCTAAATCGAGTGATACCTAAGAATTAATAACTAATTACTTAAATTACCCTATAACAAAAGATTCCATGTCTCTATAAAAATATCAATCACAAAACATACCCCTACCCTTGATTCACCACTAACCCTATGGTTTATTCCTTAGAAATTTTCATTAATGGATCATTTAACTCTTTGAACTGCAGGAACTCGTTAATTAATTAACATCTCTTTCAAGAATATTAATTTATAACCCTACGTGATTAATGGAAATGTCTTTCTTCATCAATTACACATAGAATTGCAATAAGGCATAAGGTTCCTAACAAAGATATAATCTTTAGGTAGAAGGTTCATGCGATCTATGTCTAAAGTCACATTCAAACCTCTCTATCCATGCTAGATCTATCTTCTTAGTCAATCCATTGATCTAATTAACAAGAATGATGCATTGACCTAATACTAAGCATATATCAGATTAAAGAACAATGGATGTCACGTCCCAAAGGGTATCATAAACATGGCAGTCTACCACATTCAATATTAAAGCTTATAAATGACTACCTTAGTCACGCAAAAACTTCAATATCGAGTGTAAGACATACTTACACGACAATAGAGGACTCGCCTTTGAATCAAGTAGTTTAAGAAGAATCAATTAGTAGCATTCAAGAATAGAAATCATGACTTCATAATTTAATAAATATCAATTCTTACAATTCTAAGGGGCTTACCCCTGCCCAAGTCATTACAATTGTCCCAAAAGCTATTTCCAAAAATAAATTTACAAGAGAAGTTTTCTACAGAAGTCTATGCCAAAATTATACTATGGACTTCTTCCAAAAGCTCCTTAAGCCAAATGATCAATACCTAAGTAGATATCTCGTGTGGCTTCAACCATAGGTATGGATGCTGCAAAAATATCTAAAAGGGTGTAAACTTAACTTTGCTTAATGAGAATATTCTTGTAACTCGAATAAAAAAAAATCAAACAAGTTATTATCAATCAAACATATAAAATGCATCATCCACATGTTCAAGCAATACACATAGTCAACCGGAAACCATATGTTTGAATGGATTTACGCCCTCTATTCAGGGTTAGGAATTACGGGCAAATACGACCATAGTTTGCAAATATGTTTTTGTAGATCTTTTGGGCTACTACACGCCACAAAAAACTTGTATATTTTCGGACTACTACCAACCGCCACTACTATACTCTTGTTCCACCTAAGGTATAACAGTGAATGCAATGCCACCTACTTCGTGATATGCATGATCAATTTGTTAATTTGTTGTTGACATATGTATAATGTATCTTAAGGGCGATCATAGAGATATTCGCAAACACTTCAACATGGCATAAAGGCAATAATTAATTCATCAACAATTCAAGTTTCGATATACTTGGATTATTTTCAACAAACACCATGATCACATTCACTTCCCATAATGATCCCCACATGCATATTCCATTTTATCTTTTTCCTATTTCTAGTACTTTTAAACTATAAGTACAAACATAAGTACATAAAATAAGGAGATAAACACATTCGGCCATATCGCGCCTTAATCGTAATAGTCTTTGGGGTATGAAGCTTTGATTTTCTTCGTCACCTAGACAAAAGAATTACCTGGAATGAGCATTTCATAGAGATCCTATATAAATTTTCTAATTCTATTTTACTATTCGCATCATTTTTCCGATCGTAGAAATTCTAACTTAAAAAAGTCATAACTTACTTATTTTAATTTGGAATTTTGCAAATTAGTAGTTGTTTTCTACCTACTTCAAAAGATCTCTCTATTTCCAAGGTTTTTTTTTTTAACATTTAAGGTCATTAAGGGTTTGGAATAGGGTAGTACAGATTGCGTCCCAAGCATTATAACCCTTTTTTTCTTATATTTCAAAAATTTGTTTCACTTAGACACTTTATAGCAATAATAAGAATACTTCTATCTTTAAGACCTATTTAGTATTGATATTAACTCTTAGTATATGCATGATCCCAGTGACGTTGTTCCATAATAAAAATTTGATGAAGCAATCTTTGTGGAAAGCAATAATGTTGAGTTTTATGAAAAATCACCTTTTGATTTGCAATAAAATTCGTTATCTTAAATTTTATAAACATATGATTTAACAAAAATCATGGCTCAATATATACTTTGAAACCTTAAAGTTCTTATATTTATTTAAAAAAAATTATTTAACAATTTATTTTACAAGAGATGGTTTTACTTATTTGTGATATAATACTCTAAGTGTATTTTCCCTTAAATTTTTCTTAAGTTTAGTTTTAAATTAAAATTTCAATTCTTAGATTTTTTAAATATGAAACGTAACTAAAGAAAATCATGGTTTTATATTTATTTTGAATCCATGAATATTTTATTTTCATATGAAACTTCTTTTAACTAATTATTTTCCAAAACATGAATTTCTATGCGTTTGTGGATAAAATTTATTCTAAGTGGGAACTTCTTTGAAAATGTTTTTAGTTTTGATATTTAGAAAGAATCATGTAAGAGAAGTGTTTTAAGTTTTTGTTTTTTATAAAAGTGTTTGCATATGTCTTATGAGTAAGTTTATGGACAATATTTGCATAACAAAAAATTATCAAATTTTGTATTTTAAGAAAAACTCATTTGATATTTCGAAAACTTAATTGAGTGCCCATTTTTACTCTTTTATCCCTAATAATAATTTTTCCTAAGTTTTGAAAATAAAGTTCTTGAAAGTTAATTTATAAAATGAGGAATTACCAATATTGACATCTTTGAAAATTTTATCATGACAACATTACTAATAGCCATGCATATGCATGAGTAAAAAAAAAAAAAAAATTAGAGCAATTATTCCCAAAATAAAATTATTAGCATTGACTCATATAAAAATTAGAAATAGATAATCAAGAATACAAAAATATCAAAATAAGATTATGGGAGTCTTAGCTCGTCATCAAGACTTCCCAAGACTTGAATAAATTCCAGTCACCATAAAAATGAGAAAAGCATAAGAAAGAAAATCATAGGAGTTTTAGAAATTTCAAGGTTTTCCAAGACTTAAAATAATTCTAATCTCATGAATAAAACATGGTAAGCAATAAGAAAACATGGGAGTCTTAGATATTATTTAAGGCTCTTTAGGACTTAAAAATGGACAAATCCCCTTTGTTTTGACTTGAAGAGGGATAAGTCTAAGACTAGAATTTGATTAGTCTTATATATTAGCAAGAAATAAATAATGAGCGATGAAAATAAAAGCTAGATTAGTGAGCATTTAGGCTCTATAAATATACATATTACATGTACTTACTAACATATACAAAGTTAATGTTAGAAACCATAATACAACATAACATAAACATGAACATGAAGTTAACAAGACATGAACAATATGATTATTTCTATATTTACATTCCCTAGCATATGTATAATAGGGATTTTATATAGAAACATAACATACATACTTTTCATGTTATGTTAGCATAATCTAAGGAGGGTTGAAATAACCTAAATTAGACCTACAAAATTAATATATATATATATATATTTATTTGATTGTTGATTGCATAATTTAAATTGTTATAGTTAAGTTATTTTAATCTGATTTGATGATGTGATAAATTAGTAATAGAGGAATGTGTTAAAATTTAATTGTATGGGTGTGGTGCAAATATGTAAGTGTAGTAATATATGTGTTTTGATTGATGCATTAAAATCAATGTCCTTTAATTTTAAACCCAAACCCAACTTTAATAAAACTAAACCTAAGCCTACACACATACACAAACCACGCCCATAGTCATGCATCTTCTAAAGGCTTCTAAATGCCTCAAAGTCAAAATAAGGTAGCAAAATATCAATCCAAAATAGACCGCGAACCATCTCCATCTTCATCATTTTTCCAAATACAAACAAGCCGAAATTCCATCTCAAGATCTTTTTAAAATTTGCCCCACTAGTTTTTAAGTGAAGAATCAATCCAAGGAGCAAGTAGAAGTAAGATTTAAACCAAGAAAGTGGAAAGAAAAGCTTCGTTGATTCTAGTAGCCATAAAAGTAAGTAAAGTTGCATTCTTGCATATTTCACGTATTTATGGTTTCTAGTTGTTATTGATGTTTGATGTGAGCAGAACTTTGATGCTTTAAACCAATTAATGATATGCTAACATGTAAATTAGAATAAATATGCAAATACGCACTTGTAGCTTAGGTTTTTGAAGAAATGAATTCTTGAGTTTATGATGATTTGATATGTGTATTGATGTCGATAGTGATAAATGAGCATAGCTTGAATGATTAGAGTGACAATAGAGTTCTATAAGCATGAATGATGGATTTATGTTTTAGGTTAGGATTATTGTGCATATCCATGTGAAATGAGCATATGAGTGCAAGTGAACTTGATGATGTTTGGTGTTGTGATCATAAGTTAGTTATGATATGTTTTTATAAACAAGTAAGGTCTTAGTAAAGAGTTAGAGGATATAAAACTTTGAAATTTTTTAAACAAGTATCAAAGGACCAATAATATCCTGTTCATAACAGGCGTGTCAAAGGCTGTTATTTCTTCGAAATGTTGATTTCCTAATGGTCATGGCCGTTACGAGGCCCGTAATTTTCTCTGTGTGTTTTTAAAACATGAAACGTCCTTGATCACGGCTATTACGAGGGCCGTTATCTCCTCTATGTGATTTTTAAAGCTTGATTACGGTCGTTACCAAGCCTATGATCTCCTCTGACCTCTTTTTTTTAAAGGCACAACCTAGATTACAGCCATTATCTCCTCGGATGATTTTCAGAGAAATTTTGAAAAAGACCATTATGGGCATACTCTTCATCACGGCTTACATCACAGTCATTATAAGGGGCATGATCTCCTAATACAAGCATAATAAGGCAGTGGGATACACCATGGCCCAAGATCACGGCCATGATGATGCCCGTGTATACATCATGGCCTCTGTATGGGATTGTCTGTTTTTCTGTATCTGTATCTTTTTTAAAATGATATGTGCAAAATATATCCGATTTGCATCTAAATTTTATCTATATTTGTTCTATTTGATCTTTTGATGAGAACTGTCAATTTTTTTTTATCTATATCTATTTCTTGATAAATAATTTGTTAGAAAAAAGTTTGAAAAAGTATCTGTATTTGTCGAAAAAAGCCAAAACAAACAGACCCGTTGTGTGATGATTTGAATCTTATTTAAGTTTAATAAATATCTAATGACTTAATGTTTCATTATGAATTAATGTGTTTTATATGGCATGATTTTCTTTAACAGATTCTCATACTTGGTTGAATTTGAATACAGGTTTTTTATCTAATAAATTAGATTATTCGGGTACATAGTAACTTGTTTGTTGAATGTTAGATTAGGGATTATTAAAGCAACTCTAATTAAAGATTGGCTTAAATATTGGTTGAATTGTTTGTGTGTGTCGTTGAATTCGGTCCATGGAGCGGAAACTCTGTTAACGTGGTTAACATGGTAGATTAGGCACTTAGGCTACCCCTGTCATGATGTAATGACTTTCATAAGTAGCTCAACGAGTAATCGATAGAAGAAAAGATATCGATATAATATTTGCTTATTCTTAAGAGGAAATAATATGATTTAGTTCATGTTTTATAGGGACAATTGAACTATGTGATATTATAGATTAAGTTAAGTAAAGTTGAGTAACGAATATTAATCTTAGATGAGATTATTAATTGTAAAGTTATGTAGGAGATATAAGTATTTGGGCTACTTATATCAACCTCCTGAGCAACTATTGTTACTTAGGATCCCAAATTCCCTAAAGAGTGAAATCGGAGTTTAAATACTTCATGTTGAAATGTTTTACTTAAATAAAGGTAAATAATTGTATTGTTTCTTGCATTGCACTATTTAGGATTTTGTGTCATCTATTATTTGTTTGCATTGCTGTGTACTAGGCTCCTGGCTTATGCTTTTTCCTCCACAGGTACCAATGATGATGAATACTATGATGATATGGGTAATGGTACTAATTGGGAAGTATTCCTGAATGAGTGGGATGATTAGGGTGTTGGACCATTCCACTTTGTTTTCTTGGAAAGACAAAAGGGAGACCTTGTTTGAAATGTAATAGTATAGACTAAGGCTTTCTCAAAGCCTATGTTTTGTAATACTAAGTGCCTAAGTTTTTCTTGTATGTATATTACAAGTTTGGTTTTGTAACCTTGAAATACCATGTATATCGGTACTATCATATGTATTTATACAAAGTTATCTACTCCTAATTAAGTAGTTTTGGTAAAGCTTTATATTTTAATAGGTTAAGCAAGTAATTCCATAAACTCCTTTCTTTACGGATAACCTTAAGTATAATATCTTCATATATTATGCGTGGTTGGAGATTTGGATTTAAAGTTTTAATTATATACATGTCGAGCCTTTACAAGGGTGTTTAGTGTTTTAACTAAGATTGAAGATGGATGGAGGAAAAATTTGAGAAAACAAATAGGTGTGTGTGTATATGTATGTATGTATGTATGTATGTGGCGTGAATGGAGAAAGGAGGAGGAGAGTTGTGAAGAAAATTTAAGAGAGTTTCGTTATATGTTTAAGTGAATGTGTAAAGAATGAACGTACGATGAGGTATTTATAGAGTTTTGAGAAGGGATTTTTTGAGTTAATTAAATAAATGAAAAAGAAAAAGAATTAGAGGGTAGAGAGAGGGGGACACCAGTTAGAGTGAGGGAGGGAGAGAGAATGTGATTAAAAATTAATTTTAGAAGAGAAAAGTAAGTAAAGTATAAGATAAGTTATGTATAAACTAGTATTGAAAAAGAAAACATAAGGATAGGTGTGTAAGAAATGTAAGAATATGTAGTAAGAAAAAGTTGAGATAAATGTATAGTAATGAATAGTAATAATAGTAATTGAATAGTAAACAAGACAATTTAATTGCCAGTTGTAATATAAATACTCGTAATTAGGTTATATCTGACATTTTTAAGAGCTAGAAAAATTTTATATGATATTTTTTCGAATTTTTACTACATAAAGAGTCTAGATTATTTGTCGAAATTTTTACTCGTTTTGCATGTCAGTGCCCCAAATTTGGAAACTAATCCTATTATGGTTTGAAACAAATGGATTTTCGGTGAATTTGATCTTTTGAGTTATGAAACATAATTTTGAATAATAAACTAGGGTTACCACGTGTTTATTATTTTAGGGTTTTAAGCGTGGTCTTGCCGAATCTAGAGTCTCTAGAACTTACTGTTGACTTATGTTGATTTTAGGGTTCCGGTTTGACTTTCGACTCTAAGAATAATTCATAAAATTATTGCAAAATATAGAGGCTTATAACCTACTCCTTTTAAAGAAAGTTTTTTCCCTAAAACTTGGCTTACATACTTGATTCATTGAGCAAATCCGAGTATATGTGCCAAATCTTGTCCTCAGCCTCCCAAGTTGCTTCTGTAAACCTTGAATTTTTGCCAATTTTATGTTTAAATCTTAGAATTAGAAGTCAACCAGAAACCCTAAAAGTCAACAAAAGACTATAACAAGTCCTAGTGTTCAGATCCAACAATTCCATGCTCTTAAACCATAAGCAATAGAATTGAGATAATTATGGATAAGAGTTCATAATAATATAAAGAAGCTTAAAAAATCAGATTCGTTAATTTTTAGTGTATTTTAGATTCGAATGAGATCAATTCTTGAAAAGCTTGTCTAGGGGCTTGAAATAGTAAAAATATTCCTATGGCATAGTTAGATTTGTAATAATATAAGAATTTCAAAAATATCAGTTTTAAAAATTTTTCGGTAGCTAAAAATATCAGATATCGTTTTTATACGCATATTTTTTTTACTACCAGTAGATTATTAGTCTTGTTTACTATCCATTGTCCTATTCTACTATTTATTACTATTCCTCTATCTCTACTTTTTCTTACTACCTATACACCTATTTTTACTTTTTTTTTCTCAATACAACTTCACATCTTTCACATCTCAATCTTAATTACTTTTCATTACAAAACAACAAATTAAATAAATTTCTCTCTCTCCTCTCGCTCCCCCATATGCGCCGACCACCCCTCTCTCCATCTCTATTTATTTTTCTTTTTCAATTTATTTTATTACATCTAATTTTCATCCACAAAATTCTATAAATAAGCCCAACCCCCCCCTCCATTTCTTTCACACACTTCTTTTACATACGAAACTCTATCAAAATTATTCCACAAAAATTCTCTCTATAAATTTCTCTCTACCATTTTCCTTCTTCTTCTAACCAATAGGTAATTATCCCAAACCTTTCTTCATGTTCATGTAACTTAGTATGAGTTTAGTGTGTATTTTCTAAAAACCCATAAGAGGTCAAGAAAGCAACAATAGGTTCATACTTTGTTCTTGTTCATACATCCATTCTTATATTTTTATATTGTTAATAAATTATTTACTATGTTCATGTAACTTAGCATATGCATAGTATGTGTTTTCTAAAGACCCATAGAGGTTAATAAAGCAATATTATGTTCATATACTGTTCTGGTTCATACATTATGTTTTATTATTATGCTTTTACTATTATGCTCGTCTTAGTATTATGCTCTTATTATTGATATTACTATTCTTTTTTCTTTCTTTCTTTTTCTTTTTGGGATTAGTCTATTTTTAGTCTCGGGTTGCCTTGATGAAGCCAAGGCTCCCAATGCTTGACCATATCATTATGCTTATATTGCTTCTTATATATATATATATATATATATATCTTTATCTTATTATGTGATACCATTCTCCTTCTCATGACTACATATTCATAAGCATGCATGAGCATGTTAATATTGTTTCAACAAAAAAAAAAGGAGTTTTCTTAAATAAAGAAAAATAAAAACTCTCTCTTTAAAGATAATTTTTTTCACTTAGGAAAATATTTTTTTCATAAAAACTTAAAGTTTTATCTTAACAAATTTTTTCCAAAATTTAGATAAGTCAATCACAAGTTTTTAGTAATAATGGTACAATGGATTTCATCAAAGAATAAACAAAGTAGATTTATCACACACAATCTTTTCAAACCAATAAAATTAGAAGTTTTTTTTTTTTTAAATCTGTATTGCTAATTCTTTGGTAAACAAAGGTTTTCTTAAACTTATTTGTGAAGTTCTCACCAACACTCTAAAATACTAAAGGCTAGACATATTTCACAAGGCGGTCGAAAAATTAACCTTCTAGAAACAAGTCTTGCTTAGGAAATAAAATTAGTAAATAACTTAAAAGATTATCATCAATTATTTTAAAATGGACCTAACTTTGGAAAAATTAAGAACATATAAACAAGTAACTACTTTAAGAAAAGCCACTATCAAGAAATACTTAGAAAAACTTCACTTTTTAACCATTAGAAATAAAATTGGTAGTATCTTAAAAAGACTAAATTTATTTTTGGAAAATTAAATTATGAAGAAGAAAGCACTCACTTATAATAATTCAAGAAAATTTTCCCATAAACTAAAATGAATTTTCAAGTCTTAACCTTTTTCCAACTTTTAAGACACATTGCTTTACAAAAATCATTGTTGATATAACACCACTAAATTCTTGCATATAATATGAGTCTATATATATATATGTGTGTGTGTGTGTGTGTGTCAAAGGAATTTTCCAACTATACAAATATCTATATTTTTGTACAAGAATTTTTGCATAGAGAAAAGTTTGAAAAATTATGTTTTAAAAGCTGGATTTTTGTGGTGATTTTGTACCTTGTTTAGAGACCCTAACCAATTTTTATGATAAAAATAACCTTAGAAATGGATAGATCTTTTCGAGTAGATAGAAAATGGTATATAATATGCGAAAGTCAGAGTCAAAATGAGCAAGTTATTGCTATTTTAAGTTGGAATTTCACCAATATGAATTTTATCGTAACTAGAAGATAGAATTAGAAAATTTGATTAGAAATTCCATGGAATACTCATTTTAGGTATTTCCTTTGTTTAGGAAACGAGGAGGATGACGTTTACTATCCTGAAGATTATTTTGATTAAGGAAGCTACCACACGACATGGTTGAGTGAGTTTACTTTCCTTATTTTTCATACTTATGATTGTGTTTCTATTATAGTAGCACTAGAAATAGGAAAAAGATAAAATGGAAAGTACATGTGACTTATAATGTTGGTGAAAGAACCTTAAGCATATCGATTCATGAATTACTTATAATAAATTGTATGTTCTACTAGCATGCTGAAGTGTATGAAATTGGTTGATCACTTGCAAGAAATTGAAATTAAATGGCTAGACTCTAAATAAAATTTGATGCATTCACTTCATGAATTGAGTCCCATTACATTCGTTGTTATACCATTGGTGGGACAAAGTATGATAGTGGTGGTTGGTATAACCAGTATCTGCATGTGGCGAGGAGAAGCCTGTGAGATCTACACAAATTGATGGCGAGCAGGAGCTGGTAAGATCTACATGTCTTTTTATGGTGAATAGTAGCTAGTAAGAACTATAAAAATTGTTTCATTAAAATTGTTGGTTGTAATTGGCCAGAATACCTAACTCTGAATAAAGAGCGTAAATTCATTCAACATATGGTTCTCGAAAAATCATATGTTTTGTGTGCTCACGTGTTTGTTGCATTTCACTTGCTTATATAATGAATTTGGTTGATATCTTTGTTTTGAGTATTTTAATTGAGAATTTCTCACTAATCTCGTAAAGCTTACACCCCTATAGATTTTTGTACACGCAAGACCATTTGTTTTTATATCCGAGGTCTTCACATATTCGTGTAAGTCATCTTTTTGGGGAGCTTTTGAGGGAAATCTACTCGAAGACATCGAATAGACCTCCTATAAAATCTTCTGGTAAAAGTATTTAAGTTTTCTTATAAAGACTTAGTATTTTCTATATGATCCTTGGAGATTAGCAGGGGAATTCCCCCAAGACTTTTGTAATAGACTCTTAATTGTTATTTTTGGGTTAACTTTATTTCTAGATCCTTGTTCGTTCATTTTTACTTGCTAAAACCATACTTTCCAATGGCATCTCCTATATAATATCAAGACTTTCACATGACTAAGGTAGTCATTCTTAAGTCTTGATATTGTATGTGGCAAAGTGTCACGTTTAGGGTATCCTTCAGAGCGTGACAACTTCTTCATGAGAATGGTTTATGCATAAACCCTTGACGTACTTAATCTCCTTATTCCAAAGCTTTTAGACTTTCGATCTAAGATTTGGATTGGATGCTCCTCATAGGTGGTATTTCTTTTAACTGTACTAGTTCCTATTCCATGATTCGATCAGGATTGGATACGTGCTTTTGTAAAACCGAAATGTGAAACACATTGTGTACTCTAGATAAGTTTGGGGTAGAGCCAAGTGGTCAGCTAATTCTCCTACTTTTCAAATACTTATAAGGTACTAATGTATCTCAAGCTTAGTTTTCCTTAGGCGCGTACTCGACAAATGCTCTTGATGGGGTTTATTTTTAGTAGACATGATCTCCCACGTTGAATTTAAGAACTTGTTACTTTAGATTTCCCAACTTTTTCTGTCTGTCCTAGACTTCCTCATTTTATGTCAAATGATACGTACCTTATCTACTACTTCTTGCATAGATTAGGTCCGATTGCTAGCTTCTCTACGTCATCTTAAAATAGAGGGATCTTTGACGTTCATATAGGGCTTTGTAAGGTGGCACCTAAATGGTTGAGTGACAACTGTTTTCTAAGAACATTCTACTAAAGGTAGATGTGCTTCCCAACTCCCTTTAAATTCCATGACATAAATTCATAACATGTCCTCTAGGGTCTGAACCATTCATTCTAATTATCTGTCAGTTTGAGGGTGGTATGCCATGCCGAATTGTAGCTTGGTCCCCATAGCCCTTTGTAAGCTTGTCTTATAACTTAGATACAAATCTTGGGTCTCGATCTGATACAATCTCGATTAGTACTCCGTGTAATCTTACGATTTCCTTTACATATAATTTAGCCAACTTGTCCATTAAATAGGTCATTTTGATTGGTACAAAGTGTGGCAATTTGGTGAGACGATCCACTATAACCTATATTGCATCATACCCTACTAGCGTCTTTGGCAATCTACATACAAAATCCATCGTAATTTGATATCATTTCCACTTCTGTATAGCTAATGGCTTCAATAGTCCTCCTAGTCTTTGATGCTCGATTTTGACTTGTTAGCATACAAACATTCATTACAAAGTCGGCTACATCTTTTGTCATGCCATTCTACCAATAGTGTCTTTTTAGATCCTAATACATCTTGTTTCCTCTAGGGTGCATCGTATATCTCGAGTTATGAGCTTCCTTTAAGATTTCCTTCCTCACCTTAGCATCATTAATCACACATAATCTCCCTTTCATTCTCACAACATCTTCCTCATCTATGGTAAAATTGGCATATTTACCTTCTTACATCTTTCTTAATCTTCTGAATTACCTTATCATAGCATTGTGCTTCTTTAATATGGTCTATAAGATTGGTTCCATCTCTAGATTGGATATTTTCACTTCTGCATCTTATCCCACAAACTCGATGCTTAACCTTTCAAACTCCTTTATTAACTCCTTTTAGTCAATTAACAAGGCAGCAACTTCTCCATGGTTCTTACAGCTTAGTGCGTTGGCAATGACATGAACCCTTCCTAGACAATAGTTGATTCTAAGATCATAGTCCTTGATTAACTCCATCTATCTTCTTTATTATATATTCAACTCTTTCTAGGTGAACAGATACTTGAGGCTTTTGTGGTCTGTGTATGTCTCATATCTGTGTCCAAAGAGATAATGCCTCCATAGCTTGAGTACAAAAACAATAGCAACTAAGTCGAGATCATGTGCTGGATAATTTTGTTCATGTGGTCTTAACTATCTTGAAGTATATGCGATCATCTTCCCATCTTGCATTAGTACACATCCAAGGTCATTCCTTGATGCATCACTATACACTGTATATGGTTTATCAGGATTCGGTATTACCAAGATAGAAGTGGAGACTAAACGTTGCTTCAATTCTTGAAAACCTTACTCTCACTTCTCTGTCCATATGAATTTCTTATTCTTTTGAGTTAACTGAGTCAAAGGCTTAGTTATCTTGGAGAAATCCTTCACAAACTTCCTATAATAGCCTAGCAATCCAAGGAAACTCCTTACCGTAGTTACTATCCTTAGTTACTTCCATTCCACAATAGCTTTGATTTTCTCGGGATCTACTGATATGCCATCTCTCGATACTATGTGTCTTAGAAAGAATATTCAGTCCAACTAAAAGTCACACTTGGACAGTTTAATGCACAATTTATGCTCTCTTAGAGTTTTAGCGCCAATCGCAATTGCTCTTCGTGTTGTTCCCGTGTCTTTGAATAACCAAGATATAATGGATGAAAACTATCCCACACTTATCTAAAAGTGGCTTATAGACTCGGATCATTAAATCCATAAAGGCAGCCGGTGCATTTGTTAGTCCAAAAGGCATTACCAAGAATTCATAATGTCTATATCGCATCCAGAAAGTTTTCCACACATCTTCTTTTGATTCTCAACTAGTGGTATCCAGTCACAAGTTCATTCGTGAAAATTCACTTGCTCCTTGCAACTATCAAAAGGTCATCGATCCTTGGTAACATATACTTGTTCTTTATGGTGACCTGTTGAGATCGCGGTAATCAATACATAGCCTCATTCATCCATCTTTCTTCTTCACAAAGAGGACCGAGCTTTGCAAGGTGAAACACTCGATCGAATGAACCCCTGATCTAATAATTCATGTAGTTGCTTCTTCAATTCTTTTAGCTCAATTGGTGCCATATGATATAAGGCCTTTATATTGGTTTGGTATTTGCTATAAATCAATCTCGAAGTCAATCTCCTGCTTCGGTGGTAGTTTAGGTAGCTCATTGGAAAAACATCTAGAAACTCGTTGATGATAGGTATATCATCTATGGTGGGTTTTTCTTTTTCATCTTCCATTTGCCAACATAATTCTCGATTTCTTTCTTGTTTTCCTCCATTAACTCAAATGAACACAACTTTTATCCTCTTACAACTACGAATTCACCAGCAAACGCGACTTTCCTTCCGTTTTGATCCATAAAATCCACTTTCTTATTTTGACAGTCTATCATAGCCTTGGTGAGCATTAACCAACTCATGCCTAGAATCACTTCATACTTATTCATCTCTAATACTATAAAGTCACCTGTAGAGGGATGTTCTTATATTTCTAGGGGACAACCTTTCAATATCTCTTTAGTCATCACAATACTACCCATAGGGGTATTTATTTTAAAGCTAGAGGTCATTGCAGATATGGGCAATCAAGTCTTCCTAGCTAAACTAGCGGTGACGAAAGAATGTGTGGCTCCAGTGTTAAAAGGGGCATAGGCAGTTTGATTAGCTACTTGTATATTTCCTACGTTCATTACACACGGCTTACTTAATCCTTACTTCCCCTTCTATCGTGCTACTTAATCATCTATCTATCAATTACATCACCTATATTCCTTTCTTGTATCTTATTCTTCATAGAAAATAAAGGAAATAGAAAGTTAACGTTTTAAGACTAACCTATGACCAGATCATAATCGTGACTATCATCATCTTCGAGAGCATTTAACTCAACTTCTTCGTCTTTCGTTTCTTCGCACATCTATTATCCTTCTAGATTATAGATCCTTAGTCCATGCATTGAGGTTCCAATGCGATTCCTAGTACAATTCCCATTTCCATTCCCTGCTAGGGCAAATCCTCTTAATGGTCTAAATGATCGAGTGGAGGCATTCTTCCTTTGTGGAAACTCATTAGCGAAATATCCGATCTGCTTACAAACGAAGCAATTGGTGATGGCTTTCTTCGAACAGTGTAGAATCTTATGGTTGGGATCTCCACAAAAGCAACACTTGTTTTGAAGCTGGGGGCACCTGTTTAGTTAATGTGTGCCCTTACTTTTCCATTAAGCCACATTTGTCTTAGGCACATCCTTCTTTCCATTGACGTTTCCTTTGAAGCTACCGATAACTTTGAATCTCTTTGATGGGTAGCTCGAACTCGATCCTTCTTGGGACTTCTTTCCAAAAACAAAAACTTTCTTTTTAGGGGCCCTGGTTTTCCTTTTCTTTGCCCTTCCACGATTCAAGCCATTTCAACTAACTTATGGAAAGTTAAGATATCGAGCCCTTCTAACCTTACACGTAAGTCCTATCTATCTAGCCCTTTCAAAAACACTTGTTTCTTCAATTCTTCACTATATCTATATGAATAAGGGGCATATTGCAACAGTAAACTAAATTCTATCTCAAATGCTCAATTGTCTTTCCTCGTTGAGTATATGTAGAAAATATGTATTGTATCGTACCATCAGGCTCCTGGGGAAATAATTCTCCACGAACTCATGATGAAACATATCCTAGGTGATTAGTGGTGGTAGCTCTCGGCTCTTCAATTCCTACCACTCTTTCATTAAAACGCAACATGTAGGTCCTATAATTAAGGCGAAGATGATGTGGTACTTTGAATGCAACAAAAGACCTTTCCACTTATGCCAACCAATCCTTAGCCTCATCGAGTTACCAAATGCTCCATCGAAGTAGTGATTGTTTTTAATAAAATTTGGAAGCGAACTTTGATATGGTCTAGGTAGGTAGCGGCGGTGCGGCAAGGGCACAGAATGAGAGTGTATGTCTTGAGGTGTGGGTATCTCCATAGAAACTTATTGTACATTTTGTAGCAGAGTTGGCACTGGTACATTCAAATTTTGTTGTTGCATAAGTGCATTCAATAATTGTGTTAGTTGTCCAAGGGTGGCAAGGATGTCGCTTTGTTGGTTTTAGGGTGGTGCAGTTTATGGATTTGGCGGAGGGTTTTCTAGTTGATTTCCCTATTCTACTGCTGGGTTATTCAAAGCATGTTGTTCTTGATTTCGAGTTCTTCTTGTTCGACTGTTTAAATTGTTTTAATTACATGAGTCTAAAACTCCTTCTAAAGTTATAAGTTTTTTAATGATACTTTGTGGAAATTATGAAAATCCAATTCAAATCAATGGTTATAAATCTTAATAAAACAATCAATAAAGAAACAAAGGAATTTATGTAAATAAAATCATAAGAAGAACAATTCAAATAACCATAATGAAAACTTCATTGATAAAAACATAGATGGATGCATGACCTTTACAATACGGAATTCGAAAAGATGACAAAAGATTCAAACTCAAAATAAACGACACATAAGATGAGTGATACACTTAGAAAATACACACAAAGACAAAACACCATTTCGAATACATAAGATAGATCTAATCGACCTAACAACCTAGGTCGTTCCTATTACAAATAGGTTCATTATACTAAAAGGGATATGCACTAAATCGTCTTGCTTGACTCACTCCTTCTTTCACACCTTCTCTTGGTACCTTACTTCTATCTTACCACAATCTTATGGGGATAGAGGGACTCTCGGGTTCCTACTCGAGGATCCCTTATGCCTCTTACTCATGAACTCTTTTAGATATTGTCCTACTAACAGCTTCTTTCCTCTTTCTCTTGTAATTATTTCGGCCTGTGTTGGCTATCCATAATTTTTCTCATTCCTGGGGGCTTCTTCAGTTGTGTCCTTGTTGGAGAAAAACATTAAGCCATCACTCAAGGACTTCTCATTGATGGTCCTTCGAAAAGTGGGAGTTTGGGACATGCTCCTTCGCCCATGGAATATTCACTAGGTACATACACATCAAGCCACAATCAGGGATTTATCGGTTCATCGTCGGATTCGACTATCACAACACTAGCATTTGGGGATCGACTCTTGCATTTGCTCTTAACAAGGGTATGTTTGAGCCGCTTCTTCCAAGGGGAGTTGCACTGGGTGTGAAATAAGCTTGCTGAGATAAATTGCAGACATTGCCATGGGGATTGTCGTCCTCTTCATTCTAAAGACCATCCTCCCATGGTCCTAGAGGATCAATTCCTGATTTTCCTCCTCTTCAGATTCTCCTCCTCTTCTTCTTCTTCTAGCTCTTCCTTGGCCCCATCTACTCCCATGTCCACTATATATTCATTGTATTCCATTGAAGCTCAATCAAGTTGGGTGGTTATAGATGCTTCTCATCTGGTGCTCCGAATATGTTTGGTAAACTCTGTGCTAGTAGAAGCATTCCTCATAATCTACTCACATCCAGTCACTATGGTGTTTTAACTCATCATGAGCATAAATGAACAAGGGGCTAATCTTTCTCCATGTTTGAAAGTTGAGAAAGGTAGGTGATCCATCATTCCTTAATACAGAGGTTGCCTCCTGCAACATCGTCTCATTATGCTAAATTCCTATTATACTTTCCACAGCATAGATCACTTCCAATTCTGACAAATTTTGCCTCCTTAGGGGATCCATACCTAACTTTTTCAACTACTTCTTCCCATATGGTGTATCTTCAGCATTTCTTCCAAAGATGAACATTTCTTTCAGGGATGTAGGTTGTCCTAACAAAGCAAAATCTTCGCATAAAACTCTCATCTTTAGTCAGTTTTCGCAAAGGTCTCATCATAGTCTTTTCAGAAATCCTTAACTTAAGGTCGTGCTTCTCCTAAGGATATCTATTCACAAAAGAAGGCAACTCAGCATCTTAATCTACCCATCTAAAATATTTACATCTTTTTATTTCCTTTTTACTTATTTTTTAAAGTCCATATCTATTGTCATGATTCTTTATTATTATTTCTTTGATACTAACTTAAACTGTCACGTCCTAAAGGGTATCCTAAACGTACAGTCCACCATACTCAATATTAAAACTTAGAATGACTACTTTAGTCATGCAAAAGCTTCGATATCGGGTGTAAGATATACTTAGACGATAATAGACGACTTGCTTTTGAATCAAGTACTTTAAGGAGAATCAATTAGTAGCTTTCATGAATAGAAATTATAACTTCATAACTTAATAAATATAGATTCTTATAATTCTTAGGGCATACTCCCACTAAAGTCATTACAATTATCCCAAAAGCTATCTTCCAAAAATAAATTTACAAGAGGATTTTTCTATAGAAGTCTATGCCAAAATTATACTATGGACTTATTCCAAAAGCTCCTTAGGCCAATTGATTAATACTTGAGTGGATATCTCATGTGGCTTCAACCATAGGTATGGATGCTACAAAAGGTATCAAGGGAGTGTAAACTTAACTTTGCTTAATGAGAATATTCTAGTAACCCGAATACAAACAATCAAACAAGTTATTATCAATCAAGCATATGAAATGCATCATCCACATGTTCAAGCAATACATACGGTCAATCGGAAACAATATGTTTGAATGGATTTATGCCTTCCATTCGAGGTTAGGAATTATGAGCACATACGACCAAAATTCACAAATATGTTTTTGTCGATCATTTGAGCTACTACACGCCACAAAAACTTGTAGATTTTCAGACTACTACCAACTACCACTACTATACTCTTGTCCTGTCGAGGGTATAACAATGAATGCAATGCAACCTACTTCGTGATATGCATGATCAATTTGTTAATTTGTTCTTAACATGTGTATAATGTATATTAAGGACGATCATAGAGATATTCGCAAACACTTCAACATGGCATAAAGACAATAATTGATTTATCAACAATTCATGTTATGATATACTTAGATTATTTTCAATAAATACCATGATCACAATCACTTCCCATAATGATCCCCACATGCATATTCCATTTTTCTTTTTCCTATTTTTAGTACTTCTAAACTACAAGCACAAACATAAGTACATAAAACAAGGAGATAAATTCACTCAGCCATATCGCGCCTTAATCGTAATAGTCTTCGGGTATGAAGCTTTGATTTCTTCATCACATAGACAAAAGAATTACCTAGAATGAGCATTTCATAGAAATCTATATAAATTTTCTAATTCTATTTTACTATTCACATCATTTTTCCCGATTGTAGAAATTCTAACTTAAAAAGGCTATAATTTGCTCATTTTAACTTGGAATTTTGCATATTAGTAGTCGTTTTTACCTACTTCGAAAGATCTATCTATTTCTAAGGCTATTTTTAACATTTAGGGTCATTAAGGGTTTGGAATAAGGTAGTACGTATTGCATCCTAAACGTTCTAGCCCTTATTTTTCTTATATTTCAAAAATTTGCTTCACTTGCATGCTTTATAGCAATCATAAAAATACTTTTATCTTTAAAAATCATTTAGTATTGAAATTAAATCTTAGTACACACATAATCGCAGTGATGTTGTTCCATAATAGAAATTTTATGAAACAATCTTTGTGAAAAGCAACAATGTTGAGTTTTATGAAAAATGACCTTTTGACTTGTAATAAAATTCGTTATCTTAAATTTTATAAATATGTGACTTAACAAAAATCATGGTTCAATATATTCTTTGAAACCTTAAAGGTCTTATACTTGTTTTAAAAAAATTATTTAATAATTTATTTTACAAGACATGAGTTTTACTTATTTGTGAGATAATACTCTAAGTGTATTTTCCATTGAATTTTTCTTAAGTTTGGTTTTTAATTAAAATTTCAATTCTTAGATTTTGTAAATATGAAACTTAACTAAAGAAAATCATTGTTTTATATTTATTTTGAATCCATGAATATTTTATTTTCATGTTAAAAGTAACTGTGTTTGTGGATGAAATTTATTCTAAGTAAGAACTTCTTTAAAAATGTTTTTAGTTTTGATATTTAGAAAGAATCATGTGAGAGACTTGTTTTAAGTTTTTGCTTTTGATAAAAGGGTTTGCATATGTCTTATGTGTAAGTTTATGGACAATATTTTCATAACAAAAAAATATCAACAAAAGCTCACTTGATATTTCGAAAACTTAATTGAGTATCTATTTTTATTCTTTTATCCCTAATGAAAAATTTTCCTAAGTGTTGAAAATAAAGTTCTTGAAAGTTAATTTATAAAATGAGGAATTACCAATATTCACATCTTTGAAAATTTTATATGACAACATCACTTAAATCATGTAAATGCATGAGTTAAAAAAAAAAAAACATTGTAGCAATTATACTAAGAATAAAATTGTTAGCATAGACTAATACTAAAATTAGAGATAGATAATCAAGAATACAAAAATATCAAAATAAGATTATGGAAGTCTTAACTCGTCATCAAGACTCCCCGAGACTTAAATAAATTCCAGTGACCATAAAAATAGGAAAAGCGTAAGAAAGAAAATCATGGAAGTCTTAGATCTTTTTCAAGGTTTTCCAAGACTTTAAATAGTTCTAGTCTTATGAATTAAACATTGTAAGCAATAAGAAAACATGGGAGCCTTAGATTATATTATAGGCTATCCAAGACTTAGAAATGGACAAGTCCCTTTTTGTTTTGACTTGAAGATGGACAAGTCTAAGACTATAATTTGATTAGTCTTATTTTATTAGCAAGAAATAAATAATGGGCAATGAAATAAAAGCATTAAATAAAAGTTAGATTAGTGAACATTTATACTCTATAAATATACATATTACATATACTTACTAACGTATACAAAGTTAATGTTAGAAACCATAATACGACATAACATAAACATAAATATGAACATAAAGTTAACAAGACATGAACAATATGTTGTTTTTATATTTCCATTCCCTAGCATATGCATCATGGGGATTTTATATGGAAACATAATATACATATTTTTTATGTTAAGTTAACATAATCTAAGGAGGGTGTTTAGTGTTTTATTTAAGATTGAAGATGGATGAAGGAAAAATTTAAAAAAACAAATGGGTGTGTGTGTGTGTGTGTGGCGTGAATGGAGAGAAGAGGAGGAGAGTTGTTGAGAAATTTGAGAGTTTTGTTATGTATTTAAGTGAATATGTAAAGAATGAAGGTATGAGGGGGTATTTATAGAGTTTTGAGAAGGGATTTTTAAAGTTAATTAAATAAATGAAAAAGAAAAAGAATTAGAGGGTAGAGAGAGGGGGACATCGGATGGAGTGAGGGAGGGAGAGAGAATGTGATAAAAAATTAATTTTAGAAGAGAAAAATAAGTAAAGTATAAGATAAGTTATATATAAAATAGTATTGAAAAGAAAATCTAAGAATAGGTGTGTAAGAAATGAAAGAATGAGTAGTAAGGAAAAGTAGAAATAGATGTATAGTAATGAATAGTAAACAACACAATACTTAAACACTTGGTGTGCAAGAATATCCCCTTCACTTTAATTCCAATCTCAATGTCACAACAATCCTAGATCCTCACAATACTTCACCAACACAACCATTAACACAACACAACTACAATGACTACTCAACTGACTCAATATCGAAATCAAACTTGGTTGAGACATTCATTGAACACCTAGTGTTCATACTCCCTCACATATAAGAAAACCCACAAACACTACAAATACTCCACTACAATAGTAGCAAACAGCAACAACACAAGATGCTACAAGTTAATCCACCAATATAAGAACCAGATCTAAAGATTTTCAACAAGAAGCACAAAATGCCTAGGGTTTTCTACAACACTTACCCTTGTCGTAACTCGAAGCTCTAATACCAAAAGATGATACGCTCCTAACTCATCTCAATGCAGTAGGCCCTATAAATTGATTTGCAAGTAAAATAAGGAAAGAAAAGGATATGGACAGCACTATTAACGGATACTACACACCAAGAATTGCCCGACCTACACTCTCACTCACTTGATATGATGCACAAGAAAGATCAAATGGTTATTCGCCACAATCTAAAGTAGATTGATAAGAACGGGATGGATTTGCTCTCAAGGTGAAAGACAAATGGAAGGAGTTTCAATATCAAGTGTAAGCTAGGGCTTCTAAAACATAAGGGATATATATATATATATATCCATACATAATGGCAAAGATGTAAATAAAGCAAAAAGGCAAACTTGTAAATAAAGAAAATTCGTATAAAACACAAGACATTTGCTATGCCCTTCATCATGCCCATAGGACAAGCCGTAATCTTCTTTGATCAACATCTCATGCCTTAATGAAGTGCACACAACGGTCGTAGTTGGGATTACGAGCATCATTACGGCTGTAGTCTAAGCCATAATATCCTCTGTACAAATTTTTCAATGTTGAATCAAGCTTGGTTTCGCCTGTGATTAAGATAATGACCTTGGTCATGGTTGTATCCTAGGCAATGATCTTCTCGAAGGAAAATTGCCAACATCGCTTTTAGCTTCTTTACGGCCATTATTGGATATATCGGCCTTGGTTATGGGCATAAGGTTGCACGTGATCTCCTCTGTCTTGCTTATTTTTCAACAATAGCCTTGTTACGGTAGTATCCATCAGGGGAATCTCCTTGTCCATTAATAACGGCCGATGTTACGACCGCAGCTGACAGGGGGATCTCGAATCCTTCTTGTTCTCCTCTTAACTTCTTGCAAATTGATCCATGAACATTGGTATGATACATCTTATAACCATGTAAGAAGTTATGCTCATCTTCTTGAGGTTGATTCAACAAAATTCTTTGAGTCAAACTCTGTAATCCTTTAGCTCTCGCTCGAGTGATCGAACCCATGGGAATCTGATTCCTATCAGCATATTTATTTACATTAACCAAGTAGTTTAATCCATAACTCTTCCATTCCACATTTGATTTATATAAAATACCTATCATATGCCTAGTGTTGAATAATATAAGTAGGCAAGTGACATTCTCAAAAAGGAGGACAGGTTTGCTCAAGAAAGAGCATGAAATCTCTGTTTTGTGTGATGTTGAGGTTGTCTTGATTGTCTTCTCAACGAAAGGAAAGCTATTTAAGTATGATTCTTGGTATGTATCCTTTAATGCATTTAATTATTTTCTTATATCTATTTACATATGATTATTGTTTTATGTGAAATGAGCAATTCGTTTTGTTTATAATAATCTTTTCATACCTAAACTCTAGCTTGACCTAAGTTGCTAATTCATGAACTAAAATTTAATTATAGCGTGCCTGTGGAATGGGTGTAGTGGCAGGAAGTGAGTAGAGGACGGGATCTAAAGCTGTAACCCCACTCCCAAAATGGGCATCTACTCCCTGCGTCATGAATATCAATGAAGCTGGTCGTGGTCCTGTTTTAGGACCAATGGTGTATGGTTGTCTGTATTGTGCCTTTTCTTATCAAGACACTCTCCACTTTGAATTTTGCTAACTCAGAGACATTGAAGGAATTAAAAAGAGAGGAATTATTTGAAAATTTGGAGGCTGATGATTCACATAGATCCAAGGGATCTTTTGGCTAAAATGCTGAGGAAAGAGAAAATCAATTTGAATGAAATATCGCATGACTCTTGTCTGATATGAAGGCGTGGCTGGAGCGACATATGCACTAAGTCTTTGGCTTTCCAACTCTTGTCCGCTCCGATTGGGGTACATGTACTCCGTATTTTAAGGATCGTGTTGAAGTGATGTGGGAATCTTATAAAGTAGATGAAGATGGGTTAAATAATAGCAATGGCAATCAACAATTGAAACTAAGCAGTCTTTGTTTCACATCAAAGAGGAAACTAGATGATACAGAGTCAAGTGGACAAGGCTGCTGCAAATTCTTCGAGGTTAGAAAGCGAGCTGCTTACTCATTTTTAAATAGGTGAATGTTGCTGCTCTTGTGCGGCCATCGATTCTTGTATCTCTCTTTCCTCAAAGGAGGTCATCTTTATGGTCTGAATTTTTGAGCCGTCAAGAAATTTAATGGGGATCTTCTTGATATGGTAGGGATTTCAGCACTGCAAGTAATAGCAAGATGTCCAGCATCTTCCATCAAATCACTTTAAGACCTCCAATTAGAGAAGCGAGCAAATTATTTAGAATTATCCTTGAGCCAATTGATTATGCTTTTCATCGTGTGTAGCAATAATAAAAGAATAAATTAAAATGATAGTAAAAGGTAGTTTTACCTATCTTTAGAAAAAAAAAAATTAATTCAAATGTGAGCCCAGCCTTTTTTTGACTAGATCCTTATAAATACATATATATATATATATATCTATATTATGCGATGTTTTCGACATTTATTTTATGTTGATATGCTGATTTAAGTTTTTGAACGCATATGTTATGCGTTTTTACTTTTTATATTATCATATATTTATTATATGTATATGGACATATATCTAATTTCAAGTTGATGTAGTACTCTGAGTCTTCCAATTCTAGTTTACCTTATGACATGAAAATTCGAATAGGACAGACTTCACAAGACAATGGTATATATATTGAGAAATCAAATGTGGGATGGTTCTACTACTAATATGCTATGTGCATTTTTTTTGTGGGGCCTCACGATGATACCTATCTAGTTATAACATGTAGTTTTATATTTGATTTATGAAGAAACAGTATTAATTCGTTAGATTGCTAGCAAGGTGATATATACGTAAGCAGGTAACATATCCTAACATAATAAAGTGTCAATTCTAGCTTGCTTGAGCTCCACAAATGTTTGGAGCACCATGTATTTCTTGTTGGGTATATTTGCTCTTAGATGTATGTCCTCTATATGTTTGTTATAGGAAAAAGGTTAAAGATTCTAAATTTGTATAATGACAAGTTAATTCTATTGATTAAATGTGTTTCTATAAAATATCAAGGTTTTCGATAATATCAAGTCTTTTGATGTCATTAGTTTGAAGTCAAAATTATTGATAAAATTCTCAACTTAAAATTATTTTGATATGACAGGGAATGACATTTTACATTTATTATTCATTGATATGTTTCATTAAAAAGAAAACAAAAAAAGGTGTTAACTATATTTATTATTGTATTTCATATCTTATCAAGAGCTTGAACAAAGTTTGGAAGAAATATATCAATATAATTGCCTTACATATTGCAATATCTAAAAATATCATATCTATTATGGTGACATGAAGTTAATCCCTTAACTAGTAAAAAGTGAAGTATTTGTCTGCCTACAATGGAAAAGAATTGAGTACACCACTATAGGCTTACAAGGTGCTCCACAAATTTTTTATATTTTAATGCGAATTACTCATAACATGCCTTCTAAGCTCCATTAGTGAATGGATTATGTAAGGACATGTAAGGTATACTATCTTGTGTATTATACTCCCCCTTTTAAATGCAAACTTTTCATGAATTGATTTCAATGAGCAACTTAATGAGGTATAATATGTTGTGTATACATCTGGTAGCATTTACTCTACTCTATAAACATTATGTTGATGTAAGTCCTTTTACCATTAAGAAGGAAAATCAAATAAAAAGACCAAATATGACCTTATTGTTTAATCTTTTTCATATATTTCCAAATATGATAATTGAGTAGACTAGAATAATGGTATTTTGGTATATCCAACAAAAATAAACATATAAAAGAAAAGCATTGATCTTCTTTACTTTAAAATCCTTGAAGTCAATAGTATGCATAGATGGGGATAATTTGGTGTATTGTTAGAGAGACATTTTATAAAGGGTGGTTATTATTATTATTAATTGTACTATGATTCTTTTCTACTTATGGTCAAACAAATTAATCTCCTTAGCATTTAATTCTACATTTTTATACTTGAATTTTGATGTAATACCAAAAAGAGTAGCATCCACAACAAAACAAACAAGATGATGCTCTTGATTGTTGAGAAAAGAATAGATTGTTTTTATTTCATTTTATGATTGATAAAGAAGAATAAAGTATCATAATTGTCAAAATAATTGTTATGTTGTATTCTCTAATTGAATCTTAATAGTCAAAATAATTGTTATGCTATATTCTCTAAGAAGGTGAAAATCCACAATATACATAAATTATTTACGATTGTCTATAGCATAAGAATAATTATTGATGTTTATAAGAGCATTTTAATGATTACATATTGAAGTTTTAAGTAACAAATAGAATGTATTTATAACTAATTTTATTGTTTTCTTTTTATTTTTTTGCAAAGTGGATTCGTTGAAATCTTCAAAAGATAGCGTACTAGAGATATCATTGTATTATTTAGAATTACTTATTGATTTTAGAATTTCTTCAAACAACATATCATATTTAGAACCTTTTTAATGATTGTTAATTTTTGTATCTATTCATTTGTGTACATAAGAATATTGTCACTTATGAGAGTTCTAAATGTTAATAAAATTCAAAGTTATGATTTGTAAACTAAGTTTACTGTGACATAATTAATTATTACATTTACTTGTATTCTACTATCAACTCTAATATGAATATTAAGAAAAAATATAAACAATAATTATTATTTTAAATCTCTTTTTATAATCCATTGCATTTTATTATTAAAACTGTTACATTTAGTTAAAAACAATTGTTGCTTAAAAATGAAAACTATTGCTTTTTATGATGTAAACTGTTGCACTAGCTTTTATAATAATTACTTTTGTTATAGGAAAGACTATTGCAGGTTTATATAAAAACCACTGCACTGAATTTATGTAAACTGTTGCCTATTCCTATGAAAACCATTGCTTGTTTTAAACGTTTAAACCGTTACTTTAAACTAATATTTATAACTGAGTGTGTAAACTGTTGCCTTAATTATGGCAAAAAAAAAAAAAAAAAAAAACAGTTGCCTTAATTAAAAACAACAGTGATCAAATGCATTGGGTTTAAAACCATTGCTTTAAATAAAAGGTAATCGTTTTAAAGTCAATAGTAACAGTTTGACATTATTGTTGAAAATATAAAATGTTATGCATTATTAAGTCGATCAATTTTAAGAGCTAAAAAATCAAAATTCATCATAATAAGATACTCCTCTTTAATGTTCATTTTCTTCTCAAGTAAAAACAGAGATGTCTCATTTTAAGGTTACACAACTGATGTTGCACATTGCTTTAGCACTTTGCGCTGCCACTATCTTCGCCCCCAATCTGAGTTTTGCCCAGAATGTGAATGCCATCGATGGCTGCTGGAGGCTGGATCCCAATTGGCAGAGGAATCGCCACAAACTAGCCTCTTGTGGAGTTGGGTTTGCGGGCAAAATGGCTAACAATATTGGAAGGGGAACAGTAAACTATGTGGTGACTGATCCTAGTGACGATCCTATAAACCCAAAAGTAGGCACATTAAGATATGGAGCCACCATGATCAAAGGTAAAGTGTGGATCACTTTCCAAAGGGATATGAACATCAGGCTTGCTAAACCTATTTTAATTAGTAGCTTCACTGCCATTGATGGTCGAGGTGCCAAGGTCCATATTGCTGGAGGTGCATGCTTCATGGTCAACAGGGTATGTAATGTCCATTCTAATATTTCGTTCCTTGCTTTTCGATTGTTTTGGTATTTTTTATCGTTTTTAAATGTTGTTTTATTTGCAAATTATCTGTCTTGTCATTTTATTTATTTTTTTAACATAACAATATAGGCAACAGACGTGATCATCCATGGCCTCCACATCCACCACTGTCAAGCGCAGCAACCTAGCCAAGTGATGGGGCCAGACTCAAAACTAGTAAACTTGGGTCCTGTAGATGGCGATGCTATCCGATTGATGACTGCATCAAAGGTGTGGATCGACCACAACACATTGTACAAATGCCAAGATGGGCTTTTGGATGTCACCCGTGGCTCTACCGGTATCACCGTTTCAAACAATTGGTTTAAAGACCAAGACAAGGTCATGCTTCTAGGACATGATGATGGATTTGTTAGGGATAGGAACATGAAGGCTACCATTGTTTACAACCATTTTGGCCCCAATTGTAACCAACGGATGCCTAGGTAATCCCTTTCTGACATTTTTTATTCGATTTTACTAGTATAGTACTCTTGGTGTTTAAAATAATTCAGAGGACTCCTAAAATAGGGAAATTAAAATAATATAGGGTAAGACATGGATATGCACATGTGGCAAACAACTTTTATCAGGGCTGGCAACAGTACGCCATTGGAGGAAGCATGAGTCCCTCCATCAAGAGCGAAGCCAACTACTTCGTTGCCCCTAATTCCAACAACAAGGAGGTAATCTCTTATATTCTTTTTTCTTTTTATTACTTATCTTCTATCCTTCTATTCTCGTAGGTGGATGTGACAATGTTAAGGTGTGTTTAATTACATTGGAAAATGTTTTTTTTAATTGGGTTACATAACCAACGATAAAATATTAATTAAATATTGAATGTTAAAATTATTTAATTTAATACATAAATTTAAAAATTAATCAATTTAATACCTGAAATAATTTTTCATGCATACCAACAGTACCTCCGTCAAGCGTTTTTAGGTACAAAATTGATCAATTTCAAAGTTTAAATACATAATTGTAAATTTTGCCAAAGTTCAAATATCATTCTTGATATTATCCCTTTCAAATTTTATATAGGATGAATGTTACATTTTGTACTTAAACTTTGCTAATTTGTGTAATTAACTATTTGAAATTTAAAAGTGTTGATTCACTATATAAATTTTTCCCACCTTTTAAATTAACTATCTAAATTTTGCTAAATTGCAATTAGCTATATGAATTTCACTCATTTCTACAATTGACTACCTCATCTTGATATAACAACTAATGTTGAAAAATTTATAGGTAGTAATTTGAGATATTTAAACTTATATATTTAATTGTATGAGTTGATATAATTCAGGTACCAAATATGACATATACCTTTCTTATGTATGTTTCAAAAAATTGTTAAATATTATTATGGTAATTTCAAAAAATAGCAAATAGTGGTCGCTTTTAACAGACTATTAGCAGTGATCATTGACAACCATATGATAGAAAATTAGATAATACGAAAATGGTTTTCCTCTTTTTAGAAACAAAGATAACCTATTATATTTTCTATTGACATTTTTCTTGACAATGACAATTGGTCTTTGTTTCCTGTAAAAGCCATTAATATTCGCAAACTCTTGAAATTACAATTATAATAATTAACACCTTTTTTCAGTGTTTGATGATAAAATAGAAGCCAGAGAAAGGATATTAAATAATCATAAACTCTAGTTTTTTTTTTTTTTATAGAACATGTAATTAATAAATGTCATCTAGTTCTGTTTGGATTGCTCATATCTGTATTATATTTGTTTGATTTGCTTATAAATAAAACTGTCAGTTTTTCATTAGTATCTGTTTTCGACAAAACTCTATTTGAAAAGGAAAAAATATTAAGAGGGGAAACAATTTTTTTTTTTGTTGGTTTTAAAAAAATTTAACCCAAGAAGATATCGTGAAGGGAAGCATCAACGATGTGTGTTTATATATATTTTTCTTCTTCTTTTTTCCTTTTGTTAAGGTGACATGGAGAGGAGGCATCGCCGGAAACAAGAGGCCGTGGAGTTTCTACTCAGTTAATGACGTGTTTGAAAATGGAGCTTCCTTCCAGCAAAGTGGTATTGGTGGTGCAAAGCCTAACTATAGCAGGGAACAAATGTTCAAGGTTGCAAGTGCTAGGGCTGTTAGGGCAATTACAAAATCTTCAGGTGTCCTTAGATGCCCCCCAAGAGGACCATGCTAAACTCTCTATATCCATGTCTATATCTATTTTTCAATTGTAGAATTACAATAAATACCAAAATACATTTTACAAATTATTGCTCTGCTTATATTTTATTAGAATAATATCAACGAAGATAATCAATAATACCTATTAATTCACTTATAATATTTAAAAGTAACCTATATAATTTGTTATATTCTACAAGAGTAACGAAATTTGAAAGAAATTTTGACTATTAAAAGTCTCTAAATTTAAATAATCCCTCTCATTTTTGTGATTGGAGACCAAAAAAAAAAAAAAAAAAAAGGAGAAAGAAAGAAAGATGATACAACATATAATGAATATACGCAACTTGTTATATAACAAACACACTAATTTTTTAGTTATTTACACATAAAGCAAATTAATAAATATTAACTTTTTGAATATTTTAAATAAAAATTATTGCTCTTCAAGCCTGGTCAAGCAAACTTGAAACCCATTCACTAATCTGGCTGATGGTAAAAATGACATCCTGTCTTCCTTGAGTTGTGTCCATCTGACCAAATAATGCAAATCATCAGATTAAATAAATACGATAAATAAATAAACTTAAGGGAAAAAAAAAAAAAAAGAAAAGAAAAAGACCTTGCACACACACATGGCATGACTCCAACTTTTTGACCCTTAGGCTTTTATGCTGCATAGAATCGGTTCTTGTGAGGGACCGTGCTCCGGCCCATCATATAACTTTATTACTTGTGCTATTAGTGGAATTATTATTTTAATATCCAAGAAATTTTTAATTTGCAAGTACAGTGGCTGCAAGCAATCACATTCAAAGTTATCCTTCAATAAAAGAAAAATTACAAATTTTGTTCGCAAATGAAAAGGCTTGTTACGTTTTATACGCTACCTCTGTGTGTGTGTGTATATATATATAAGTAATATGTAAATGTTAAAAAAAATTTAACATATAAATAATGAATAGTAGTTTGTTTTTTTTATAGACTATCCATACAACAATTCTTTGGTGTCCAAATATGATAATTACTTACTAATAGTTATGTATACATATAGTATATAATATCAATGGATCTTTTCTTAATCCACATAGACTAATGCATTAATAAACAATTTAAAGATTTAGATTCAATTACCTATATGTAGTCACAAAGTAGTGAAGAAAGAGTGCAATTTGGAGACGAGCCAACTCTGCTCCTGGACAAAACCGAGCACCACCACCAAATGGAGAAAAATATGGGCTGCTTCTCCAGTTCCTCTTTTCCTTCATTATGATATTAGAAAACAATTAAATTTTGGATAAGAGAAAGTAAAACTGCGACATAAGTTAATTCTGAACTTATGTTAAAAAGATTTATGTAATATATTAATGGACTGTTATATCTCACTTGATTATTGGGTTCCATCCATCTCCAAGGATTGAAATCCAGAGCTCCCTCGTATATATTATCATCTAAATGAACTGCCGAAAGGAATGGAACTACAAAGCATCCTTTTGGTATGACAAAATCTGCAAAATTATTGATATTAGAAGATGGCATTTCTTATACGAGGTTTGTTTGAGTTGCTATTTATGAATAAAAATGTATGTTTTTTATTTTTATTTATTTTTTGATAAATATATGTTTGAAAATGATAAAAATAACATGCAAAAGCAATAGAAATAAGATGAAACAAAAAAACCTGTAAGCTTTATTTATTTATTAATTTAATTTTATTGCCAGTTTTCTTATATAAAACTTTAGGGCGTCTTTCTTCTGCAAAATTTTCTTTTTAGACAGAAATAAACGTACCTTCATATGCAACATCTTCTTTTGCTTCTCTCATCAACCATATTGCAATACCCCCTAATCTCAATGTCTCATCAATAATCTGTATTTTTAAATCACAAAGAACAGATCACATTATTATTATAGCTTTTCGTTTTGGATTTTGGTCTTTACTGTTTACCATTATCTCTAATGGCGGAAAGACACTTACACATTGTGTGAAAGGCATTGCTTTATAGTCCTGCCATGAAAGCTTCTCATCTCCATTAGTGTTTCTCTTCAAATTTTCGTGTTCTTCCTGCTCGGTGAAAGCTTAAAAGTCAATTAGATGTAGGGTAGAATAAATCTATATACGTGATGGGATACAATGACAAAGCGATGAAGTGGTAAGAGAAAAGTTTGGGCTGTCATGTTGTGTTACTACAATTACCAGCAATTGTTTCAACGCTTTGGGAGAGTGAGTGAGAAAATAAACAGCAAAAAGCATGGTCTTTGCGGTGGTCTCGTTTCCAGCAAATATAAGATTAATGATAAAATCAGCAACTGCTTCATCCGGAAGGCTTTCTTCATCTACAAGTCTTCCAAGAACACCATTCCCAACTACTTCTCCTGGTGTGCCCTTATTAAACCTCCGATTCTCTATTATTTTGTTTATTTTCCTCACAATCTTTTTTCTAGCCTGTAATAATAATAATAATAATTAAAAAAAAAATTATAGCACGTGATCGATATATGTATTGATTAGCCAAGAGAAGTATAAATGCATTTGACAAGATATCAAAAGTTAATATTGTTTATGTTATATATCAATATCTTGGATGATCTAGTAGGCTTTAAAGAGCAATATATATCATGTGTAATATAAATATGATGAATAAATACTAATCATTTTTTTTCCTTGGTAACCGTATTTATAAATAACCAATGTTGATTAATTTAAAAAATTACTCACTATCTTTTTTATGTGTCAAAAGTATAACATTTTGGAAAAGAGAGACTTGCAAAGATAAAAAACATGTTATATTAATATAAAAAGTCAATCGAAATTTTGTTTAAATATAAAATTGTTTAAAATCAAACTTCAAATATCTAATTATTATTTTTATGAAATTTCGGATACAATTTCTTTCATTTTTCCCAGAAGATTTGAGCTTGCCAGTGACTGGCTTAGATGTTCTTAAGTGGATACACACTTGTTCTTGGCCGCATGTTCATAGCATAGGATACGTAGTACATAAAAACGGTTAAAAGAGTATGTTGATGGTCGGGTGACAACTGACAAGACAACACAGTACCGGGTAGCATTTGTCACATAATCAACATGGACATGGGCTAGAAATAATCAGGTTGTGGGGGTGTTTGGGTTTATGATTAATATATAGACAATTGGGCTTAACTTTAGGCTTTAGCTACCACTAAGTTCCTAGTGACCTTTCTTTTTCTCTCTTTTCAAAATTTATCTAAGGATTTTGTCCGATAGTGACCTAAAGTTAATCTTAATCCCCTATAACAGCAATCATTTCATCTAAAAAGGAAATACTCTGATTCCCCTGTATCTTTGCAGGAAAATGCAACGCACGCTTATGATATATAAAGGGAATGATCAGTCATGTTATTTTAACCATCATATCACATTGTTAAACCATTGCTTAATCTCCTATAGCTCTAATCATTATGCTGACAGTATCCGCAAGTGGATGTCAAAATGGAGAAAAAATAGTTTTTGTAAAGAACTCTCACTTTTGAAATTTACACAATTGTAATAAATATCTATCTCAAATGCAATTTTAGAAAAACTTGTACAATTTTTAAGCAAATTTTTATTGTGTCGAAAATTGAACGAAAGTACCTATATAAAAATAGCTGCATCTAGACTTATCTATCTATTTTTTTCCTAAAAATAATAGAAATGCAATATATACATACATATATATATTGCCAATGTAATAACCATGAGTTTTAACGTTAGCATTCTCTACCTAAATTAAATTATACCAAGAGCCTCTAATGAATGTGTTAAATTTGCTTTTTTCGAATTTACTTACAAATAAATATACAATTTTAATAAAAATAAGTTGCAAATGGATCTTGTTATATTTGTTCAACACGCATTTATCTCCACTATCTTTAACATTGAACATATACACCATTTAATTTTAAAAAGACAAAAAGGAAGAAAAACGTTTCTCAACCATATTTATCTATATTGCCACAAGATGAAAACCAAGAAAAAAATTTAAAATTTACATAAAATGGATTCTATAAGAATTTTTGTGAAGATATTGGGATTTAAAAGAAACAATTTGAAAGATAGATGACTGATTACACAGTACATGAACCAATACAAAGATGGATTTACAATTAACCCTTTCCAAAATATTGATTTTACATTTAATTAAACAAAGTGGTAGTTCTTAATTATGGAAAAATCGTTAGATAAAGTAATTTTATCCTTATACTTGTCTAGGGAGCTTGTTATATTACCTTCATGGCATTATGATATGGAAAATAGGGCAAGTTAATTGGGATAGAGAGACAGCCATCAACAAAATCAGAGAATAATTGTGCCATCTCGTTAATCTCTGCCTCGCTTGACATCCCCAGTAGCTGATTCACCATTAGATTTATAGCTACCTGAAATCCATAATTTATTAATTAAAAAGGCATTATATTATTATTATTATCTTTTTTTTGCAAATCACTTATCTAAGAATGTCTTTGCATGCATCTTTATACATAAATTTTCCTTTTTCTCTGCATGATCCACTATTAGCAATAAAATTGAATTATAAAGATCCTATATATGATGAATTATTTTATATATGATCTTAATCAACACTAAAACTTAAGTCTTCTTATAAAGACCCCGTAAAGATATGGTAAATAGTTTTGTCCCCTTTAATAGGGAAGTTTATTCATATGTCAATATATGTTATCTTCTCACCTTTAAGGCCATGATGAATAAAGGTCTATTTAAAATTTTCTTCATTCATATTATCAATTTTTGACATATGTATAGCAATGCCTTAAGTATATCTTTTATAT